>CM043702.1:66418319-66685819 GCA_023935145.1 Bretschneidera sinensis | reverse complement strand
TCATTTCAAACTTTTGGCCTTTTCCCCCAAATCCAAAACAATCGATACATTTTAAATATTCTACTACATGCAGTTTCACTCAACTTCTTCCGCGCACAAACATAACAATACAGATCTTCCATGATAGACAATTTTACAAACAATATATGCTCCATTCAACTAGGAAACATAATAGACAATTATACCTTCGCAACATGAAACAGCTAATTAAGACTCATAAATTTAATGGAAATACAAAATATTGAAAGAGGAAAAGAAAAAAGAAACAGTAAGTATTACCAGTATTGGGCGTAACCCAAGCACACCTTTTCTTGCCGTTCAAACAGCCATCACCACCAACCACCCTCTCCCCCTTCTCCACTCTCTCCTCACACTGCTTCCTCCTGACGGCCACTGCGCCACTCCGCCCCACCGAGGTCACCAACTTTCTCCCGCTAGACGAAGACGCCCGGCTCAAAGAAGACGCATTAGACGATGACGCGTCCGACGAGCACGATGTGCTCATCGACACGTTCCGCCTCAAAATCGAGGGGCTCAAGGGAAAGCATTGAGGCAGTGAATGTGGCACTGGCATTGCTCTTGTGGGTGGTGATGTTGGTGAGGGTAATTTCGCCAATTTGTTGGTGTTATTGTCCTTTGACTCGGTGGTTTGTTCTTGCGCTACTTTTTCGGCTTTCTTGATAGGTTTCGTTGCCGGCTTCCGCTGCACCTTGTTTCCCGCTGGAACGAGAACCGGCCGGCTCTCGGCTTCGGCCATGCTGGTCGACCGGACTCGAGGTTGACCCGACATTGGCTCGATTTCTTTCTTTCCCGAGATGCCTCTGCTAATGCTCTGAATTCATGCTTCTAGGACTGGGCTGCAGTTTCTGTAATTAACTTCTTTTCTTTCTCCTTTGTTAAAAAAATAAATTTTGGACAAGTGGAATGGAATGATTTTTTGTTTCTTAAAATAAACCTATGGTCTCAGCAAATTTCCGAATTTAGGGAGGATGGAAACCCTAGAGGTACAGTGATCGATCAGGTGCTGCATTGGGAATCGAGAAAGAGTGAGAACTAAAAGAAAATGGAAAATTATTGTTTAGGTACCCATACATAGCACAATGGTACGATGGACCTTCAAGATGGATTATTGTGGTGCTGTATTTTTCATAAGCCCCTTATAGTGTTTTGGAGTAGAATCTAATTGGAGAGTGATTGGCGTTATTCATAGGCTGAATTTGAATAGTAATTTATCCATAAATTAGCGTGTTGTAGTAGTATTGGAGATTGACGTGAAATTATCATAACATTCTTATAAAATTACTTTAATTCCTCTTGTCAAGTGTAGAGATTTGATTGATTGATTTGTCTAGATTGTAGAATTATTTGTTTGTCTTTAAAGGTTGTCATGTGTCTTAATGTCATTAGGGAGGGAATTTTCTGCTACATCAAATACCCCAACTTCTTTGAGTGTAATTATGCATTCGAGGAAATAGAGTTTGTTTGGAGTGTTTTATTTCTGTGTCATGCAGTTCTAATATCGTTTGGGTACCCGGATACTAAGAAAGCGAGAAGCGGACACTTAAAGCTATTTGAACAGTTTAAGGGATAGCATATGGCTTCTTTTGAATATCCCGTGCCTGAGAAGGACTACTAGCTCTCATGAGGGAATGTAAACTCCGAGGATGCCTAATAGCTCGGCATTGCCCCCATGGAAGGGAGAGTGATAAGTCTATGGAGCTCAATCTTGAGCTAAGTACCTTGAAGTGAGGTGAGTAATGAATCCGAGGGATACATATTTGGGCGAAGTGCCTCGAAGCGAGGTATGTAATGAGTCCGAGTGATACATACATAAGTGGAGCGAGTCCGAGTTAATCGGACATAAGTGGAGAGTATCGAGTCCGAGTTAATTGGATGTAAGTGGTGAATAGTAAGTCCAAGCTAATCGAACGTAAATGGAGAATAACGAGTCAGAGTTATTCAGATGTAAGTGGAGAATAGCGAGTCCGAGTCCATCGGACGTAAGTGGAGAATAGCGAGTATGAGCTAATCAGACATAAATAGAGAATAATGAGTCCGAGTTATTCGGACGTAAGTGGAGAGTAGCGAGTTCGAGTCCATCAGATATAAGTGGAGAATAACGAGTCCGAGTTAATCAAACGTAAGTGGTGAATAGCGAGTCCGAGTCCATCGGACATAAGTGAAGAATAGCAAGTCCGAGCTAATCAGACATAAGTGGAGCATAGCAAGTCTGAGCTAATTAGAAGTAAGTGAAGAATAACAAGTACGAGTAATTTGGATGTAAATGGAGAGTAGTGAGTCTGAGTCCATCGGACGTAAGTGGAGAATAGCAGGTTTAAGTCTATCGAATGTAAGTGGAGAATTACGAATCCGAGTTATTCGGATGTGAGTGGAGAGTAGCGAGTATAAGTCAATCGGACATAAGTAGAGAATAGCGAGTCCGAGTCCATCGGACATAAGTGAAGAATAACTAGTTTGAGCTAATCGAATGTAAGTGGAGAATAGTGAATCCGAGCTAATCGAACTTTAATGGAGATAAATCCGAGGAGATTGGCTTAAATCAAACTGCTCGGAGTTGATGGAGAAACTAGACCGAGGTCGAAGTAGCTTGGGGATACCTCCTCGGAGCTGATGGAGAAACTGGGCCAAGGTCGAAGTAGCTCAGGGCTACTTTCTCGGAGCCGATGGAGAAACTGAGCTGAGGGCAAAGGACCGAGGTCGAAGTAGCTCGGGGATACCTTCTCAGATCTGATGGAGAAACTAGGCTGAAGGCGAAGTAGCTCGGGGCTACCTCATCAGAGAAAATGGAGAAACTGAGTTGAAGGTGAAACAACTCGGGGCTACCTCTCAGGAGCTGATGGAAAAACTGAACTGAAGGCGAAGTAGCTCTAAGGTACCTCCTCAAAACTGATGGAAAAATTGAGATGAAAGAGAAATAAGGCTGATGGAGAAACAAACTTGGAGGAGAAATAAAGCTGATGGAGAAACGAGGCTGATGGAAAAATGAGGCTGATGGAGAAACGAGATTGATGGAGAAACAAAGTTGGTGGAGAAACAAAACTGATGGAGAAATGAGGCTGACTGAGAAATGATGCTGATGGAGAAACAACGCTGATGGAGAAACAATGCTGATGGAGAAACTAAGTTGATGGAGAAACGATGCTAATGGAAAAACGAAGTTGATGGAGAAACAAATCTACTAGAGAAACAAAGTTGATGGAGAAACAAAGCTGGTGGAGAAACAAAGCTAGTGGAGAAACTAAGATGGAAGAGAAACTGAGTTGGTGGAGAAATCGAGCTAGTAGAGAAACTGAGTTGGTGGAGAAACCGTGCTGGATGAACTAAGGTGTTCGAGTGTTTTGGAATTTGTATCCCATCTTGTGGAGTACTTCTGTTTGTTTGAGGTCTTTTGATGAAGAAATAATTATATTTTCTTTGATCATTTGTAAGAAACTTGCTCGAGGAAGTCGATTTTCGAAATTATGAGGCCAGTTCTAGAAAGAGAAGGCTAAAAAACTTTCGGAACCAATTTTTCTAAGTCTGAAACCAAGCTTGAGTTTGGTGAACTAACTAGTCAAAGTAGTTAATTGGGTGATCAAATCTGGTTGAACCAACTAGTTTGAGTTAACTGACATGGTGCTTAGGTGGCGATGATGGTTTTCCCTCCCTTCTTTGTCCTAAAACAGCCCCTAAAGCATAGTCACTAGCATCACACATAATCTCAAAAGGTAAGGCAAAGTCGGGTGATTACATAATAGGGGCGGTTGTAAGCTTAGAGACAAGTGTCCTAAAGGCTTTCTCATATTCAGGGCTCCACTTAAACTCGGTATTCTTCAACAAAAGGTTACATAAGGGTCTAAAGATAGCACTGAAATTTTGAATAAACCTTCTATAAAACCCGGCATACCCTAGAAAAGACCTAACATCTTTAATATTCTTAGGAGTAGGTAATTTAGAGATTAATTCAATTTTCAATTTATCTACTTCTATCCCCTTTTCAGACACTATATAGCCCAAAACTATTTCGGAAGACACCATAAAATGGCACTTCTCCCAATTAAGCACAAGCCCCTTCTCTTCACACCTACATAAAATATTTTTTAAGTTAGATAAACATGAATCAAAAGAAGTTCCAAACACGGTTAAATTATCCATAAACACTTCCATACATTTTTCAACCATGTTGCTAAAAATACTCATCATGCATCTTTGAAAAGTAGCTGGTGCATTACATAAACCAAAGGGCATTCTACGAAGAGCAAAAGTACCAAAAAGACAAGTAAAAGTGGTCTTCTCTTGATCCTCTAAAGCAATTTCTATTTGGTAGTATCCTGAATACCCATCTAAAAAGCAATAGAAAATGATGACCAGCCACACGTTCTAAGATTTGATCTATGAATGAAATGGGAAAATGATCTTTCTGAGTAGCTGAATTAAGTTTCCTATAATTAATGCACATACGCCACCTGGTCACTACCTTAGTTGGTACTAACACCCCCTCTTCATTTTCTACCATAGTCACCCCGGCTTTCTTAGGAACTACTTGAGTTGGACTAATCCACTTACTATCGGATATTTGATATATAATTCTCATATCTAATAGCTTTAAGACTTCTTTCTTAACTATCTCTTTCATAGTTGGATTTAGCCTTCTTTGTGGGTCTCTACGAGGGTTAGCTCCTTCTTCTAGATAAATCCTATGGGAACAAATTAAAGGGCTAATACCTTTTTATGTCTGCTATAGTCCAACCTAGTGCAAATTTATGCTTTCTTAACAAATTCAACAATTTATCACATTGCACATCACTAAGTTCGGAAGAAAAAATAACCGGAAAGGTATCATCTGGGCCTAAGAAGGCATGTTTGAGCCCTTTGGGTAGCGGAGCTAAATTAAGTGTTGGTGTCTCATCGGAAGATGGTTTGGGTGCCTCCCTCTCTTTAGGCAACTCCTCAAAGCATGGTTGCCATGATTTCTTAATAAATCCCTACGACTTATCAAAAACATCAACAGCATGGGGATAAATTGAAGAATCATCAAAATTAAAATTATTAAGAATGAATTCCCAAGAATTAGAATTATCTTTAATGTACTCATCCTTCAAAATAAGCTCATCGATCATGTAAGTGTCGAAACACTCATCCTCTTCATGTGGCTGCCTTGAGACTCAGAAAATATTCACCTCCAGAGTCATATTTCCAAATGATAATGTCATTAGACCATTCCTACAATTAATGAGGGCATTGGCAATGGCAAGGAATGGTCTTCCAAGTATCAAAGGAATTTTTGACTCCGTGTTCACAATAGAAATGGTATCTAACACCAAAAAGTCAACGGGATAATAGAATTTGTCAATTTGCACTAAAATATCTTCCACAATACCTCTTGGTTTTCTTACTGATCGATCCGCTAGTTGAAGTACCACGGAAGTCGGTTTGATCTCACCTAGACCAAGTTGCAAGTAAACGGAGTAAGGCATGAGATTCACACTAGCCCCCAAATCTAGCAATGCCTGGCCATAAGCTTTGTTTCCAATTTAGCAAGCCACCGTAGGATAGCCTGGATCTTTATACTTGGGCGGTGTCTTACTATCAATTATCGCACTTGCTTGCTCTGTTAAGAATGTCATCTTCTTCACATTATTCATCCTCTTGAGTGTGCATAGATCCTTAATGACTTTAGCATAGTTGGGAACATGTTTTATGACATGAAGAAAAGGAAGGTTAATTTTAACTTGCTTAAATTTTTCAAGAATCTCACCTTTTAATGCCAAATTTCTCTCTTTAGGTTTAAGAAGTGCTTGAGGGAAATGCATCAGTATGGAATCACTATAGGCATCTTGTTTCTTGGGGGCTTCATCCTTGTTACTCTTGGTGTTAGGAATCAAGTTTGATGGTAGAGTGGGCCCATCAATTTCCTTACCGCTGCGAGTAGTCATAGCATTAACCTCTTTAACATTTTGATTGTCGGGATTGGAGGTTTATGTCATATGTTGCCCCCTTGGATTAGGTTGTGGCTGTGAAGAAAAATGACTTTTCTCTTGAACCGTCAATAAATTAGTCAACTTGGTGAGTTTACTCTTTATCACCTTTTGTTCCTTTTTGACCCCTTGTTGCTCCTCTAGCAACCGTTGATTTATCTTGCCTTGCTCTTCCACACTCTGGGCATGAACCTGCATAAATGACTTAAAAGCATCTACCAAAGGTAAAGATTATTGTGGTGCATTAGATGAAGTTGCTTCTGGTCTCCATTGAGTACTAGATTGGGTAGAAGGTTGTGTATGGGATCTCCAACTAAAATTAGGGTGATTCTTCCAACCAGGATTGAAGGTGTTAGAGTAGGGTGAGTATGTTTTCCTAAAGGGTATACCTAAAGCATTATACTCTTTCTTCATCTCAAAATAGGTTAGATAATCTCTAGGTACATGATCTACCCCATTACACATAAAACAAAGTTTGTGGGACTCTACCCTAGCAACCGGTTCGGGGGCTCTAGCATCCTTGGTTTTTAAAACCTCAATTTCCTTATTTAGGATCTCTAAACGGGCTTTAAGGCTATCCTCTTCCTTAAGTTGATAAATTCTAGCAGTTTGGTTTCTCTTAGTACTTTCTATGGCATTGGGTCCCATCCAAGTGTGGGTTTTTTCCGATAAGTTATCTAGAAAATCTATGGCTTCGTTGGGATCTTTTTGAAGAAAATCTCCATTACACATCATTTTTATAAATAACCTTTCTCTACTTAGAAGTCCATCATAGAAATCGCTAACTACCCGCCAACTCACATACCTGTGGTGTGGACAAGAATTCAAAGGGTTTTTGAAACCTTCCCAAACTTGATATAAGGTTTCACTCTTTTTTTGTGCAAACTTTGAGATTTGTCTCTTGAGGTTATTAGTCTTATGGGTTGGGAAATACTTTTGGAAGAAGGCTTATGTCATCCCATTCCAACTACCTATAGACCTAGGCCTTAATAAGTACAATCAAACCTTGCCCTTATCCTTTAGCAAAAAAGGGAAAAACCTAAGTTTGACGATGTCTAACATATCGGCCCTACTTTGAAAGGTTGTTATTACTTCCTCAAATTCCCTAATATGGATATAGGGGTTTGCATTCTCTAATCCATGGAAAGTTGGTAGCAATTGGATCATGCCCGACTTAAACTTAGGTTGTTGAACATTGGGGGGGGGGGGGGGAACATGATACAAGATGGTGTGGCCGTTCGGCTATGGTGCAAATAGTCCTTAAGTGTCCTAGCAACATTCTCATTGTTATTGTTGGCCATGTTAACAAAATTCTCTAAATTATCATTTGGGTGTGCACTATGATTTAATCTAGGTGAGCTTTCACTATCGGACATGGAATGAGAGGGTAACTCTATTTCGGGTCTTTTAATGTATCTACCTCGCTTATCTCTAAGTCTACGCATACACCAAAGGAATTAGAGGGGAGGCGAATAAAATAAAAAAAATAAAATAAAAAAAAAAAATCAAAACAAAGAGCAAAGAACAATGTTACCATCTTGTCTCATAGTTGACAATCTTCCTTGTAATTAAGCGCAGTTCCCCGGCAATGGCGCCCAAATTTGACAACACTTAAACTAACACACGATTATTGTGTATAGCTGAGGTGTCAATCCCATGAGGAAAGCAAACTACAAGAGAAAGTGTAAACCTTAACACTAAATGATAAAGTTCAAATAAGAAAATCTGAGTTTTACGAACGAAATTATATAGAAGAGTTGTGAAAATATGATGAAGAATTCAATAAAGAAATAACAAGGTTCCAGGAATCCTTCCTAAGTTCGTTGTCTTTTTTCTATCTTGACTCAAATGTTTTATCTCAATTACTAGTTTCACATCCCAAACAAACAGTTGGTAAATATTCAATCAAAGCACATAAATACCCTAATGTAATTGCCATAAATTACTCCTTAATTCCAATTCAACCACACAAGATCTATCTTATAAATTATCAAGAAGCGACAATATATTTCAATAATAATACTGCAGTAATGAACAAACGTATAAGATAGATCTACTAAAATCAATTGCATCTAACAACTTTGACATAAGAACAACTTGACTAGACTTATATGGAGAAGAAGAATGCAATCACCGGATTAAGAAAATCTAAGAGAAGAAGAACATAAATTGCAGCTGTCACAGAATTCAAATCCTTCTTGTTTAATCAAAGAGTAAATCATAAACAATGTTTAACAATCAATCCATACAACTGAATCAAAGATAGAAATAAGAACAACTACACCTAGAAACTCATCCTTTAGCCTTGCTTGGAGTTTAGTTGGACATGGAGTTCATCTTGATCACCTTGAGGAAGAAGAAGATGGAAGCTCTCTTCAAAAACTCTCCTCTCCCCCTGTTATCTGAGTCTAAATTCATATATTTAGCTGTATGGAGATAGCTTTGTAGACAAAAAAGTCACCCTAGGGTTTCTGTTCAGGCCGTGTGCTTCTGCTGCTGTCCAGGCCCGGTTCTGCTACTGTCCATGCCCGATTCTGACTAACCTTTGTCTAGTAAAACTGTCATAACTTTCTCTAGAAAAATCATATTTATGAGCTATAAAATTCTCAAGAAAATAAACATCCAGATATTTCCAAGAATATATGGCTCATCTCTTGGTTCTTCCTGAATCAATACTGTTTAATCCGAAAAAATAACTGATCTGTCACGCTGAAATCACTCACAGCCTGACCTTTGTCTACTAAAATTACCATAACTTTCTCTAGAAAAATCCCATTTATGAGCCATTAAATTCTTCAGAAAATAAAAATTCGGATCTTTCCAAGCATATATGGCTCATCTCCTGGTTCTTCCTGAATCAATACAGTTTAATCCACAAAAATGACTGATTTGTACAGGCAATTCTGACAATTTAGTGAAACTCCTTTCCAAATGCTTGTGAACATGCATAAAATCTTCGTGCTTTAATCAACATTAGCTTTTCCATCTCTTTTAAACCCAAAATACCTAAAAAATGCATCGAAATATATCAATATACCAAAAATGACACTTAAGAATTATTAAGGCATAAATGTGTATTCCAGCCCTAAATGCTAACGAGTGAACACTATTAAGATGCATTTTCTGACTCTCATCACTTCTTTACAACCTCTTTGAAATCCTCGGACTCCTTAAAGGCCACCATAGATAGCTATACAACCTCTTTAACTGTAACGACTCATCTCAGGTTGGCCAACCCCGAGACAGTGTCATCACATTTTGAAAATCCCAGCACGATACATATATACAATAATAAAAATTTACTAACTGCAAGTATTTACATCAATTCTTAACCCTTGATAAGGGAGATGCATCATTCATATCTCAACTTAAACATTGTATACAACATAATATGCATGAATATTTGCAACTTTTTTTTTCTCATTAATCTGATGATGTGGACCACGTGGCTTATAGATAATGAATCTGTCTGAATCTTAGCTCACCAACTATTTTTCTTGCCTGCTGCTTGAAATCATTTAACATTGAGGGATGAGCTTCACAAGCATAGTGAATTAAATTTACTAGAAGTATTCAATTTGTATAAATAGTCTTTTAATATTTAATCATTTATATCTTATATAACTTGATAATAACATTCTATTATCACTACACATATCATAAGCCCTATTCTCTATCAATCTCTTCTTGTTATTTATTTGTTCACCGTAAGACCATCAGTTATCTCATAATTACCTCATTATGAGGTTCACAGCATATAGTCTACCATTTAGATAGTTTTTATCATATCAATCTTCCATGTTTCTTTCTTGCCATAACTGTCTCTCTATGAGACTCATTCATCTATAAATAATTTTACAATAACAAACAACACTTTAGCATTTCAGTAATACAATCAATATTTAAAACAGATGCTATGCATGAATTATTATTAGGGAACGTCTTCCCAAATGTTGACATGTTTTTATCTTAGACCGACTGCCTTCTCAATTCTTTTATTTCATTTAGACCGCCCCCTCCTGGTTCTTTTATTTCATGCATATGCATATGAAAAACGATATGAATGAAATATGCATATGAACAATAATATAAAAACAAGTAGGCATTTAGACATTTAATTTAACTATCATTCTTTTTCTCAAATTACTATTTAATCAATTTAACTAATTTTTTCTCCTCATATATCACATCAATTTATCAACCATAACTTGTCAAGAATTTCATTTATCACCTTCATTATTAAATCAACTCATTATTCCAATAATATTACTTCTCATATAATAACTTTCCACATATCAATTATACCTATTATATCCATTAAGCAACTTTCATCGATTATCAAATCATAGGTTAATAAGTTATTCAAATATTATCACTATATATTTCATATTTATCTTGATTACTTAAAGTAAATCTAACTCACAACGTAGCACTTAGAGCTACCCATAGATCACCTCCTTGCCTTTCCTGCTCCTCTCAGCAATTTTCCCTAGTTGCTGATCATAAACACTTGACATAATATTCATATTAAATTCTAATTTATTCTTCAATTCTTCCATAATTCACACCCATTGAAAATTTCCACATTGAATTTCGGGAATTTTATGTATGCTAAATTTCAAAAATAAACTTCACGTTATTATCTTCTGTTTTTCTTAGAGCTTCCCATGAATCTTTATAAAATTCTCCCGTAAACCCCTTCAAAATTTTACTCTTCGATCATTTATTTTGGTCCCGAGTTTTTAAAGAAATAGAGTACTTTAGATTTGAGATTAAAGAAAACCAAATTAGATTTGGTAAATGTTGGTATTTGTCTAAGGTTTAAACTTGTCTAAACATGGTTCAAAGATGGTTAAAATCTAAACCAAGGTTGGAAGATTAAAATATAGCATGTTAAAGGATTGCACACATATGTGTGCATCCGTTTGGGTGTGTGTTCACACCCCTAATCAACAAAGCAAAGTAGTGCGCACTACTGTCTGAAGGGCAACATTAGTGTGCGCCTCACCGCCCTTTCACCAGCGCCTCACCGCCCAGCAACGATGTAGTTTTAAGAAGGGCAGTGCCGCACCACCCCTCCACCAGCACCACACCGCCCAGAATGTGGTGCAAAGAAGCTTTGCCTAGCACCTCACCGCCCTCTGTTCAGCGCCTAGGCGCTAGGCACACTGAAGCACACATGGACAACTTGTTTAAACCTCTTCTTAGGTGCATGGATGCAAGGTTAAAATGCATAGCGCCACTTAAGATTGATGAAGGGCCATGGTTAAGTGGTCATCAAGATTTAAGGGTGGAGATTGACTCTCAAGATTGGACAAAAAGTTGGTGCACTATATAAAGGGTCACCTAGCTTCATTCTAGAAATAATATTGTTGTGACATACTTTGAGATCAATTGTAAAGATTGACATACAAGAGAGAATTTTGTAAGGGTGCAAAGACATAAAACATAAGAGGGACTCATTATAGAGAGGCTAGTTGTAAAGAAGAGAGAGTAGTATAGATAGAGAGCATTGTTAGTTCTTATCTTCTTCTTTTCTTCTCTTCTTGGTTTCTTCAAGAACTTGAGCTTCTTGAAGAGGGTTGCTGTAATTGTAAAGAACCATTGATTTAGTGTAGAGAGTTCAGAGGAACTCACGGGGACGTAGGCTATTACCGAACCTCGATAACAAATCGTTTGTCTTCTTTTCTTTCTTCCTTTCGATTGCTGTATTTTTTTCTACAAGTCATTCTAGACTTGGGTGTTTGGAAGATCACCACCTAGGTATCTTGTCAAGGTGATTTCCAATAGTGGTATCAGAGCTTGCATAGCTAGGTATCAGAGTAAGAACAACAAGGTGACGGAGCCAAGACTCCAAGAATCAAAGATCAACATCTTGGGTTATTCAAGAATGGAGTAAAGATCAAGATCAAATCGTGTTCTTGAGGGTGATTCAAGAATGGTGTTAAGATCCATCTTTGATCGTGTTTTTGAGGTTGAAGAAAGCATTTATGGGTATTGCATAAATCTGGGATCTTTTCCGCAAAGATGGCTTCAAATTTCATGGTTTAGAAGTTTGATGGAAAGGGAGATTTTTCCCTATGGAAGCGGAAGATCAAGGCGGTTCTAATGCAACAGAAAGTGGACTTGGCTATTGGAGAAGATGATACTTTTCCAGCAAGTATCACGGAGGACCAGCGGACTGAGATGAAGAAGATGGCTTACAGTACCATTTTCTTGCACATGTCGGATAGTGTCACAAGAGAGTGTGGAGACTCGAAAGATCCAGCTGTCATATGGAAGAAACAAGATGAGTTGTTTCTTACCAAAACTCTCCCTCACAAAATTTATCTTCTTAAAAGAATATTTGCTTTTAAAATGGATCCTAGTAAGGAGTTGCAAGATAATCTTGATGTCTTTAATAAGCTAGTTCAAGATTTGAATAGCTGTAGAATTACATTTTCGGATGAACAATTGGCTGTTATCTTGTTAAATTCTCTTCCTGATTGCTTTGATAATTTGATTAATGCTATTGAGTATGGAAGGGATACTTTAACAAAGGAGATTGTGATCAATGCCATAAGGGCACACGACTTCAAAGCCAAGATGAAGGAGATATCAAGTGGAGATGGGCTGTTCGTAAGAGGAATGCCAGCAACTCAGAATGGCAGTTGCAACTATGGCAACTACCGGAAGAAATCAAGAGGTAGAGGGCAAAGCCATGGGAGAGCACATTCCAAAGCAAGATTTGGAAAGAGGTGCTTCTAGTGCAACAATGAGGGCCATTTCAGAAAAAATTACAAGAAAAAGATGTGGGATGAGAGAAGAAGCCACACAAACAATGGAGAGGCTTCGATTGCCAAGGGAGAATAGAAAGATGATGTTCTTGTTGTGTGCTCAAATGTGAGCAGGAGGCAAGGTAGCGAAAAGTGGATTATGGATTCCAGGTGCACTTATCACATGTGCCCTCACAAGGAATGGTTCCAGAATTTCAAGGAGATCAATCATGAAAGGGTCTTCTTGGGAAATGACAATTCTTTCCAAGTGAGAGAGATTGGAGACATCAAATTAAGGATGTTCGATGGTGTCACAAGACTGCTGCGAAATATGAGGTATTTTCCAGATTTGAAGAGAAATTTGATCTTATTAGGGTAGCTGGATTCCATTGGGTATACATGCAAAGTAGAGAGAGGAAAGATCAAGGTGGCCAAGGGATCTTTGGTAGTGATCAAGGCAGTAAGAAACGATGGACTCTATGAGATGATCGGAGAGATAAAAATCAATGATCAAGCAGCAAGCTTGATGGCTAAGATGGATAAGGCAGCCCTTTGGCACACTCACTTGGGACACATGAGCGAAAAGGGCCTGCAAGTTCTTAGCAAGGATGGTCTACTTGGAGGAGACAAAGTAGAGAAATTGGATTTCTGTGAGAGTTGCATTCTTGGGAAGTAACACCGGGTCTGCTTCAACACCGGAGTGCACAAGTCTAAGAGGATTCTTGACTACATTCATTCGGACCTTTGGGGACCAGTAAGAACACCAACACAGGGAGGTAACTTTTACTTTCTGTCTTTAATTGATGATTATTCAAGAAGAGTGTGGGTTTATTTACTTAGAAATAAATCAGATGCCTTGGATAAATTTGTTGTGTGGAAGAAGTTGCTGAAAACTCAAACGGGTAGGGTAGTTAAGGCTTTACGAACCGATAATGGCTTAGAATTTTACAATAAGGATTTTGATAAATTCTATAAATTAAATGGCATTCTAAAATATAGAACGGTTGTAAAAACACCTCAGCAAAATGGAGTTGCTGAGATGATGAATAGACCCCTTATGGAAAAGGTTAGGTGCATGTTAATAGGATCCGGTTTACCAAAATATTTTTGGGGAGAAGTTGTGGCTACAGTTGCATACTTGGTAAATAGATCACCCTCTAGAGCTTTAGAGCTCGAGACTCCCATGGAGATGTGGAGTGGGAAACCCCCTGAATCAAGCAACCTTAGGACTTTTGGGTGTGCTGCATATGCACATCAAAAAGAGGATAAAGTTAGCCCAAGATCTAGAAAATGTGTATTTCTAGGATATAGTGATGGGGTTAAGGGATATAGGTTGTGGTCTTTAGAAAAGGAATGCATGAAACTCGTTATAAGTAGGGATGTTATTTTTAATGAATTGTTATTTACCTACTTAGAGAAAACTAACCCTGCAGGGGCTAGTGAGCAAATTAGTCCAGAAGTTGTGGAACATCACATCAATAAGAGTTCGGTTCAAGTAGAGCAAGAAAGCCAAGAGGGTTCGAACCAGGTAGAGCCCTTGAATAAAGGCCATGCTTAAGAAACTCAAGAAGAGGTTGATGCAGCAAGTCATAATGACTACCAGCTCACAAAGGACCGGGAAAGGAGGGTGGTTAGAACACCTTTGAGATATGGGTTTGCGGATGCTAATATAACAGCTCCTTGGACAGAATGAGAGGTTGAACCAGAAACTTACACATATGCCATGGAGTGTAAGGATTTATCAAAGTGGCAGCTGGCTATGGAGGAAGAAATGGATTCTTTGATGAAGAACAACTCTTGGGATTTGGTGCCCAAACCTGAAAAACAGAGAGTTATGGATTGTAGATGGCTCTACAAGATCAAAAAAGGGAATACTCTAGGGGATAAAGTCCGATATAAAGCCAGGCTGGTGGCAAAGGGGTTCACGCAAAAAGAAGGTATAGATTTCACCAAAATCTTCTCACCGATTGTGAAGTACAAGACGATACGGATATTGTTAGCATTGGTGGTCTAATTTGATTGGGAAATCGAGCAAATGGATGTGAAGATAGCATTCTTACATAGAGAGCTCGATGAAACCATTTTCATGAGGCAACCCAAAAGTTATGAGGAAGGAAGGCAGGGAGAGTTGTGCAAATTGATGAAATCTCTCTATGGCCTGATGCAATCACCTCGGAAATGGAATAAGAGGTTTGATTCCTTTGTCATCAGCTTAGGTTTCAAGAGGAGCTACTATGATTCGTGCTTATACTATAAGGGGCAGAAGGTTGAGGAAGTGGTGATCATCCTCATCTATGTTGATGACATGTTGCTGGTTGGGAGCAGCATGGAGAGGATAAGGAAATTGAAGGCTCAACTCAGTGAGGAGTTTGAGATGAAAGATCTTGGCCATGCATAGAAGATCTTTGGGATGTGTATCATCCGGGAAAATGAGAGAAACAGATTGAAGATCTCTCAAACTTCTTATATAGAGAAGATGATATCTAAATTCTCTATGGAAGATAGTAAACTAGTGAAGGTTTTCCTTGCTGGTCATTTCAAGTTCTCCAGCGATCAATGTCCGAGATGGGAGGCGGAGAAGAACAAAATGGAAAAAGTCCCTTATTCTAGTGCTGTTGGTGCTGTTATGTTCACGATGGTAAGTACTAGACTTGACATTGCTTATGCAATGAGTGTTCTCAGCAGGTTTATGAGTAATCTCAGAAAGGAGCATTGGCTTGAGATGAAGTGGTTGCTGAGGTACTTGAAGGGAAGCCCAAAAGTAGGGCTGGTTTATGAGAAGAGAGGTAAGTCCATCTGCCTTGATGGTTTTACGGATTCGGACTATGGAGTAGACTGGGATAAAAGGAGATTGATTACCTCCTACTTCTTCAACTTATACAGATATTGTATAAGTTGGAAGGTTTAGTTGCAGCTAGTGGTAGCACTCTCAACAATCGAGGCTGAGTACATAGCGTCTACGGAGGCAATTAAGGAGGATATGTGGTGCAAAGGGTTGCTGAAAGAGTTAAAAGTACTGGAGGAGCAGGTTGTGGTGTTTTCAGATAGTCAAAGTGCATTGCACTTGTGTAAGAATCCGGTGTTCCATGAGAGGACAAAGTACATGGATGTTCGGTATCATTTCATTCAGGAAAATGTTACGAAAGGATGCATCCATGTGGACAAGGTAGCCATGGAAGAAAATCCTGCGGATTTAGGTACTAAAGTTCTACCTCTAAGTAAGTTCAATCATTGCCTTGGACTACTTAGGATTGGAGTTTGTTAATTGATGATTCAAGATGAGTTTGGATCCTGAAGCTCTCTGCACAATGGTTCGGGTTTAAACACTTAGACAAAGGTAAAGATTGTTGGTATTTATCTAAGGTTTAAACATATCTAAACGTGGTTCAAAGATGGTTAAAGTCTAAACCAAGGTTGGAAGATTAAAATATAGCATGTTAAAGAACTGCACACATGTGTGTGCATCCATTTGAGTGTGTGTGCACACCCCTAATCAACAAAGCAAAGTAGTGCGCACTACTGTGTGAAGAGCAGCATGAGTGTGCGCCTCACCGCCCCTTCACCAACGCCTCACCGCCCAGCAAGGATGCAGTTTGAAGAAGAGTAGTGCTGCACCACCCCTCCACTAGCACTGCACCACCCAGAATGTGGTGCAAAGGAGCTTTGCCTAGCGCCTCACCACCCCCTGTTCAGCGCCTAGGCGCTAGGCACACTGAAGCACACATGGACAGCTTATTTAAACATCCTCTTAGGTGCGTGGATGCAAGTTTAAAACACACAACACCACTTAAGATTGATGGAGGGCCATGGTTAAGTGGTCATCAAGATCTAAGGGTAGAGATTGACTCTCAAGATTGGACAAGAAGTTGGTGCACTATATAAAGGGTCACCTAACTTCATTCTAGAAATAATATTGTTATGACATACTTTAATATCAATTGTAAAGAGTGACATACAAGAGAGAATTGTGTAAGAGTGCAAAGACACAAAACACAAGAGAGACTTATTGTAGAGAGGCTGGTTGTAAAGAAGAGAGAGTAGTATAGATAGAGAGCATTATTAGTTCTTATCTTCTTCCTTTCTTTTCTTCTTGGTTTCTTCAAGAACTTGAGCTTCTTGAAGAGGGTTGCTATAATTGTATAGAACCATTGATTTAGTGCAGAGAGTTCAGAGGAACTCACGGGGACGTAGGCTATTGCTGAACCTCAATAACAAATCGCTTGTCTTCTTTTCTTTCTTGCTTTCGATTGCTGTATTTCTTTCTACAAGTCATTCTAGACTTGAGTGTTTGGAAGATCACCACCTGGGCATCTTATCAAGGTGATTTCCAACAGTAAACTAATAAAACAATTCAATATATATAATAAAAATTTTATGCGACACCATCTCCACTTTCTTGCTGTGCAACATGCAAGAAATGTAAATTACTTTGGCAACACCTGAAGCCGGATGTTGCCACGTCCAATTTTTTTTTAAAATTTTTTTCTTTTTCTCTTTCCTTTATCAAGACGATTTTTTTTCATTTTCATTTTCTTTTTATTTACACCACCACGCATATGTTTTTTTTAAATAATTGTTTTATAAAAATTAAATCTTTCGCATATATATATATATATATTATTTTAACTCCATGTCGTATTTATTAAATTACTTTTTTATCGTTTTTTTACGAATACGGGTATTACATTAACTGTCACCTCCTTCTCTTTGGAAACCCTCACTGCTTTAGCCTTACCAGTGTCCCTCTCAGTCTTGGTAGCGTTCCTCTCAACCATAACACTCTTTGCCTCAGCCATCACAAGGGATTTTTCTTTCTTCACCTTATCCAAGCTTGTTTGTAAGCCCTCAGTCTCAGTGATGTTCTTATTAAGAAGGCCCCACAGCTATTTGTTGGTATTGCACATGTCCTCTAACCTTTTGTCAAGGTCCAAGCAACGATGAGACATTATGCTTGAAGCTATGATTGACTAAAAAAACATATAAGTTAGTATTACTCAGCTTTGAAAAAACCAAGATGAAAGAGAAAGTTTAGAAATTACTTTGGAGGCTAGATTCTCAACCATCGCCGTAAAAGCCTCTATAGGCTCATGACTCAGGTGGACCAGATCTTAAAGGAGTAACCCCTCCGGATCAAGTGCTCTCGAGTAAAATTGGTGCTTTAAAAGATTGAGTTGGTGGTCTTCACAAACCAATTTGGCCTCAAGACCTCTAGAGGTCTGAAAGAAGAAGCAGATGCAAGCCCAGCCACCAAGTGCCTAGGAGTATGAGGAGGAGGAGGATAGGAATAAGCAAGAGTTAAATCTTTAACTTTGATGGGTGTAGAGGGAGGATCTTGTGGTTGTTCTTAAACAACTCCTCTCTTCTTGGAGGGCTGGCCCTCAGCTTGAGTCTCAGCAAGTCTCTTTCTTTTTGCCTTCCTCGCCTCCCTCCTAATAGTCTTTAGTGTGTCTATCTCTGCAATAAGTTGAAGAAAAGTATGAGTCCAAGCAATAGAAAGATATAAAAATGATAAGAAAAAGGGATTCTGCCTATGTCTTTCCCTGGACCCTTTGGACAAAGTCTGAGCTTAGCTAACTTGGAGTTACTATACAAAATGGGAATGTCGATGGCTCCAGCTACCATATCCGTTATTGTGTCAGCTTTACCTCTGAAGAGGTTTGGATTCTTGTTGGGCCTTTGGAGGTCCAAATCCCACTTCAATGGAACGTTGAAGCTCCTATCACTCTGAATAAAGAAAAACCTTTTCTTCTTCTGTTTGATGGAAGAGGGCTTCTTTTCCAACAACTCTTTCTTTGCCCTTGAGTTAATCACCACCCAGCCATATTCGGAATGCTTACTGACTTGGAAAAGGGCTTCAAAGACATTAATGTTCATCATCCCTTAAACCTTTGTGCAGAAGTAGATGAAGGCCATCAATAACCTTACTGAGTTCGGTACTAACTGGTATTGGGCTATTCCATAATGATTTATGATAAATTAGAAGAAGTTATGTAGGGGAACTTGAGGCCTGATTTTAGACTATGGGTATATACACAAAGCTCGAAGGGAGCCTCTCCTTGGAGGTCATCATAAGCTCGCTCCCCTATCTTAGCATTCTTAAGTCTATACTCCTCAAGAATCCTGTATTCAAGCCTAAGTATAAAGAGGTCCTCCTCGTCTATTCATTTAGTTCCGAATTAGCACAAAAAACTAGGTCCTCCTTAGTCTCTTCCTTCATTTCTTCTTGGAGTTCCATGAAGGCATGGTTATCTTCCGAGGATGAAGTGGCATCCCCTCCCTTGTAAGGCACCAACGCACGAGATCCAACTGAGGTTCTACTTACCTCAACCTCCATAAAACTACTAGTTCTACCATTACTTCTATCGCTACTAGTAGACATTAAGAGGAGAAAAGAGACTTACCAAAAATTCGAATGTTCAACTTTCGCTTTCACAAACTTCGAACACTTTAAAGCTTCTTGCTCAAAGCTTCTTGTCTTTCCCAAACTCTGAACTCCTTCTATCTCACAAACTCCGAATGCTCTCAAAAAATCTATTGAAGTGAAGTGAGAGGTTAGTAGAGCTCCACTCCCTTATATAGAGCCATTCAAAATAGCAAAACATTCAAACGAGGAAGAGTTAGTCATAACAGTTGTAATCTACTATAATGAAGCGTCGTCTTTTCGTGTAACTAAGAACATGCACTTTCTTTTTCATGAAACCGAGAATGAGTGTCCTTCTTCCACATACCCAAGAGACACATTGTCCTTTTGTAATGATCGAGAATGAGATTTAGCACCTTCTTATTAAATTCTAGATACAATCTAGCACCTTAAAAGCTCAAGGATCACAAAAGCCAAAACGGGCCCCACATTCAAAGCCTATCCTAGCCAATGGGCCCAAAATCTTGGCCTAACCAATAGACCCTGAAGGTCTTGATTCCATGGGCCCAACCAATGGGTCCTGCCCCATAGGCCTTCAAACGGGCCAAACGGCCATAGTTGCACTAATCTTCTAAAAGCTTTTGCACTTCAATGAACAAGTCTCTTCTCATCAGCTTCGTGACTTATCTCCAAACTTTAAGGAGTTTGATCCAAGTCAATTTTCTCGGACCTATCTCCACAACTCTGAGGAGTTTGATCCAAGTTATTCTTCTCAGACTTGATCTCCAAACTTGGAGGAGTTTGATCCAAGTCATTCTCCTCGGATATATCTCCATAACTTTGAGAAGTTTGATCCAAGTCATTCTCCTCGGACATATCTCCATAACTTTGAGGAGTTTGATCCAAGTCATTTTCCTCAGACCTGATCTCCAAACTCCTAGTAGTTTGATCTAAGTTATTCTTCTTAGACCTGACCTCCAAATTCCAAGTAGTTTGATCCAAGTCATTCTACTAGGACCTTATCTCTAAGCTTTGAGTAGTTTGATCCAAGTCATTCTCTTCTGACCTATCTCCACAACTATGAGTAGTTTGATCTAAGTCATTCTCTTCTGATCTATCTTCACAACTCTGAGAAGTTTGATCCAAGTCATTCTCCTTGAACCTATCTCCACAAATCCGAGGAGTTCAACCCAAGTCATTCTCCTCGAACCTAATCTCCAAACTCTAAGTAATTTGATCCACTTCATTATCCTCGGACCTATTCGTCAAACTCCAAGAAATTTGACTCAATATCGTTCTCCTCGGACCTAGTCTCTAAACTCCGAGAAGTTTGACTTAATGTTATTCTTCTCGGATCTATTTGCCAAACTCTGAGCAGTTTGACTCAATGTCATTCTCCTTGGACATATTCGTCAAACTTCGAGCAGTTTGATTTAGTGTTATTCTCCTCGGACCTATTCGCCAAACTCCTAGCAGTTTGACTCAAATGTCATTCTCCTCGAACTTATTCGCCAAAACTCCTAGTAGTTTGATCCATTTCATTCTCCTCGGACTTATTAGCCATACTCCGAGCAATTTAACTCAATATCATTTTCCCCAGAACTATTCACCAAACTCCGAGCAGTTTGACTCAATATCATTATCCTCGGCCCTATTCCCCAAAATCCAAGCTGTTTGACTCAAATGTCATTCTCCTCAAACTTATTCGCCAAAACTCTGAGTAGTTTGATCCACTTCTTTCTCCCTGGACTTATTCGTCAAATTCCTAGCAGTTTGACTCAATGTCATTCTTTTCAGACCTATTCGGAAAACTCTGAGCAGTTTGACTAAATGTCATTCTCCTCAGACTTATTCGCCAAAACTCCGAGCAGTTTGATTCAATGTCATTATCCTTAGAACTATTCGCCAAACTTCGAGTAACTTGACTCAGTGTCATTTTCCTCATATCTATTCTTCAAACTTCGAGTAGTTTGATACACTCCATTCTCTTTGGACTTATCCACTCAAGTCTGCATTATTTAGACTCATTACTTACCTCACTTCGAGGAACCTAGCACCAGTCTATGCTCCACAAACTTGCTATTTCCCTCCAAGGGGACAACACCAAGCTCTTAAGTTTCCTTGGAGTTGACATTCCCTTCTAAGCTGGTAGCACCGAGCTATTAATCCTTTGCAGACATGGGGAAGACAAAAGATAGTCCAACAATACCCCTTAAATTTCTCGAATAAGTTTGAGTCTCTATTTCTCACCTTCTTAGTACCTGGGTACCTAAAGCAGCCTCAGATATGATCTAAACTATACAGAAAAGGATCACTCCAAACAAATCTACTTCCTTAACCACATAACTAAACTCAAGAAAGTGGGGGGCATCTGATGTAGGGGACAATTCCTCCTCAACTGATACCATAACACGTGTCAGTCTCCAAGGGCATAAAAGTAATTTTGCAACTTAGATAGGTCAACCACTCAAATCATCACACTCAATAAAGGGTATAATAATAATTTCACATCCCAAAACTACTACGACACTCCAACTTATTATCCAACTTATGGATAGATTATTATTTAAATAAATCTAGCATATGTATAAAATACTCCAGCTTATGGATAATTTTGACCTTATCTATGGGAATTTAATTTTTATTCCAATAATTAGTGATCAATCACTCTCCTAATGGGACTCTGCTCCGACACATTATATAAGAGGGCTCTCACCATCAAAAAGTACATTCAATTCTCATTCATAGCTCTCCACTTTCTCCAAAAGCCCTATTCTAACTTAGGCATCAGAGAGTCCCCATGGAGGCACAACCTTTCGGTCCTCCAGAGATTTTTTAGGATTTCTCCTCATTTTGTGTGTATAGGTACCACTTCCCGACTGTTCGCTCTCATGACAGATTTTCTGCATCAACAAGACCATTTATTTAAAATAAATGTGATATATAGTGCATTTGATTATTACTAAACTAATCGTTATTTTATCTTTTAAAATGCTAAAAATTAATGGTAATAATAAAAAAATACAACGATTATTATTCAACAATAGAATATTGAATAAGTAAAAGTAATTAAAGGCATGGCATAATAAATTGCATCTCACATAAAGGAAAAACTCATACTTATAGTTATTAAAAAATAAATGTCATGTACACATGGCACAACAACAATGTACAAGCCTCTATTATATATATTGTAGGTCCAAAATATACTATGGCAATACCCAAGAGGGGGGTGAATTGGGTATTAAAACAAATTAAATACTTTTTGCAATCTCAAATAACAAAATATATGCGGAATTAAATCTTTCTAAATTACTAGCACAAAGATGAGAGAGTTTATTGCTTAATATAGAAATGATAACTGAATTATAAAATAATTAAGCAATCAATCTCATTTACTTGAATAATAAATAATTATAAGCAAGTAATTATGAAAGTAATTAAGGAGATAGAGTTAGAGAGATGCAAACTCGATTTATAGTGGTTCGGCAATATCGGAATCCTTCCGACCCTACGTCCACTCTCTTCAAGGATCCTCCTTGAAATCTTTCACTAAACCAAGCAACTTACGGGTGTCGCTCAAACCGAACACAAGCAACTTACGGGTGTTGCTCAAACCGTACAATCCCCTTCCTCTCGGAAGTAATCCCCTTCCTCTCAGAAGTAATCCCCTTTACAATAAAAGCTGTAAAGTAAATGGTAGAGAGACAACAAATGAAAGCTTATACAACTGAATAATGTCTCTCTTTCAAAGAAAAGCTTGAAGAATAGCTCAACATGAGTATTTCAAAGCTTTTTTGAGTTTCAAAGAATGAATGACTTGATTGTGTGTGTTCTTCTCTTTTTGAATGTCTTATCATTCTTATTGAATGCTGAATTGAGTGGGTTTATATAGCCATCAATTAATATAGCCGTTAGACTTCAATTTGAATTGATTGTGCCTTTAAAATCTCAGATTTCGAGTCCCAACGGTCATATTTTTGAATTACCAGTCGACTGGGTCGAGATACCAGTCGACTGGGTTCACTTGAAAAATAATCATTTTCAGACCTTCTGGGTATCCAGTCGACTGGTATATATCAGCCAGTCGACTAGGGATTTTCTGTCCATTTTACTAGTCGACTGGGTTATTTCATCCAGTCGACTGGAGACTTACTGGTCAAAGTACCAATCAACTGGGCTAATTCATCCAGTCGACTGGGTACCTTCTGACCCATATACTAGTCGACTGGTATATGTACCCAGTCGACTGGGTTGTCTTCCAACCCAGTTTTTCTTCTGTTTTTCATCAAAAACATTAAAAAATAATGGTTTTAGAAAAACCTTTTGTGTTGGAGCCTTTGAACAAGCTAATACAATGTATGAGTGAGACTTACATTGGTTCTAAACCTTAAGACCTATTCTAGATCTTCAATCTTCACTTGATACTTGATTTGATTCGAGTTTTTGCACTTTGTTCCTTGGTTGAATGTGTTTGATCCTTAATACAACTTAGTTTAAACATGTTAGTTAAATAATAGTTGTGTTTTGCCATCATTAAAATACGGGCGAGGGTCAACAATCTCCCCCTTTTTGATGATGACAAAACTAATAATGTAAAAACAGTTTTAAAAACTAAGTGATAGGATTTTTCAAAAATTTGGACAGAGTCTCCTCTGTTTTTCGAGTAAAACCACCCTGTAAACAAGCAAACACAGTTTATATTTCTTTCAACCAATCTAAAATCAAACTCAACCAATCAATAAACATTTTAACAAAGTTATGGAGCAATGCTCCCCCAAAATCTATGCACTGGTTGCGTTTTACTTAGATTTTCTCGTTTTTCTCATTTTTCTCCCCCGTTTTGACAACAGCAATGAAAGGGGGCATAACATAAAAAATAAGCTACTTAGCCAATACAGTCAAATAGATTATAAGAAAACAAAGTTTTGCACGAAGATTTGGCTTCATTCGAATCTCGGAAGCCTTCCCGAGAAGAACCAGAAGTTTTCAAGCGTATAAGCATTTTATAGCAGTTTTAGTGACCAAACAGAGTTTTAAAACAGTGCTAACATATTACAAATAGCGTAAAAAATTGCAAGAAATATGGCTAATAGTAATACATCATCATAGAGAAAAAGTCACTACAGGCAGGGCTTCACAGAGCCATAACTAAGAAAAAATACATGAGATGTCTGTGCTATGTGATAAAAACTGGAAAAGTGCTAAGTACAGATAAAAGATAGAGACTCATGGTGCGGGAGAGTCCGAGCTGTCACGAAGAAGTTCCCTAATCTCAGCTAGGGAACCCTCGGTGTGCTCTCGATGTAACTCGAAGTCGTCCCGTAGGTGGTCTATGGAGGAGCTCAGCCTCTGGTAATCAGACTGCATGGACTGAAAACCGGACTCCATTGTTATCTGAAGACTCGTGATAGCTCGTAGGATTTCACCATAATCAGTCTAACCGGTACTCGAGTCACCAACGGGAGGTGCTCGGGTATCCGTCTCCATCTCAGCAGCCGTATCAGCATCCTCATCACTGTTACTCGCATCCTCTCGGATCCTTAGGCGCTTTTTGGCCTTCGGATAGAGGAATCCTTCACGAACAGTACATCCCATCTTTTTCAGAGATGAGATGTTGATGATGTCCGTCAATCTGAAATCCTGAGCCTCGGAGGCAGGCAAAGGTACCCGGAAGTGCTGGAGGATGAGCGTAATGAGCATCCCATAAGGAAGACACCCAGAGTCGTTTGCTTCACCGTTTATCATGTTGGCGAGCAGCAGAGGATATATATTGAAGTGGTGCCCAGATTTTAGGCACCAAATCAATACCGTATCTATTTTAGATAAATACCCTCGACTCCCGAGTCTTGGGTGGATGGTCCAACTGACAATCAACTGAAACAACTTTGAGTCGAGGGGCAAGTCACTACATGTGTGAAATGTAGTGGGTCTGTACACATAGTTAGGGTCTCCCCTGACTATCCGACAGGCCTCATCAACTTCAAAGTTGTCTGGCCATCCATCCAGACTCCATTGAACCCCCCTTATAGGGATTCTCAGAATGCTGATCAAGAGGTCAGTGTTGACCTCAAACTCCACACCGCTAACTCTGGTTTTGAATCTCAGAGCCAGAGGACTAGGTTTCACCAAGTTCGCATAGAACTGGTGAACCAGTCGCGGGTAATACTTTTCATGAATTCTGACCAGTGGGGTCAGATTTATTGCCTCAAAGGCTGGTAGAATATCGAAATTACCATGGCGAATAGAGTCGAAATCAATGACTCTACCCGTCATGATTTTCTTGTGACGGATTATTGAATTATACCTCTTATGAGCCGCTGGGCTGTAAAACAGAGTCTGCTCCAGCTCTGTTCTGGACTCCTTGCTGGATGACCTTGCTGCTCCCTTCCCTTTCGACTCCGAAGCCGAAGGTTTTGAAGACCTTGGCTTTTTAGGCTCATTAGGTCCACTTGTTGTGAGTTTAATACGGATTTTGTCACTCATTTTGGAGAAATCTGGAGTTTTTGAAAAAAAATATTTTGGTAAAAATGAGAGATTTTAACCGTAGAAAGTTTAAAATCTCTTTAGGAATGTGTAGATCGGTGTGTTTAGAAGGGATTTGGATGGTTTTTGGATCAAAAGGATGAATTTTTCTAGAGAGAGAAAGCTTGGGCTCTTTGAAAATGGCGAAAATGAACAGTCCCTTTTATAGAATCGCGATACCAGTCGACTGGGTCCCTTTGAAAAGATGAACAGTTTCTTTACCAGTCGACTGGGTAAACATACCAGTCGACTGGGTAAACTGGCAGTGAGTTACCAGTCGACTGAGCTAACTTTACCAGTCGACTGGAGGACAAGGGTTTTTTTTTTTAAAAAAAAAAATTGGCTCCAAATAGGATTTGATCTTATATACGACTGGAGAAGACTTACCAGTCGTCTGGAATATTTGGCAGAGAATTACCAGTCCACTGGGTCAAAAGTACCAGTCGACTGAAAGATCAGGCAGAGACTTACTAGTCGACTGGAGCACATTTACCAGTCGACTGGATCCTGAGTAAAATTTCCAGTCCTGAATTTTTTTAGCACGATTTTGTTTATCTATGACATTTTTGAGTGAGGGGAATAATTAAACATGAATTAATACTCTATCACTCAATGTCAAACATGCAAATGATGAAATGAGATGCAATTAAACATTTAGTTTATCAAAATCAAGCAATCCCATCAACATTCTAATCTTACAAAAACTAGCTTCACTTAAGGGTTTTGTAAGAATATCAGCAATTTGATCTTCTGAAGGTATGAATTCTAATATGATATCACCTTTTTTAGCATGATCTCTTAGGAAATGATGTCTAATCTCTATATGTTTGGTTCTAGAGTGCTGAATAGGATTTTTGGTTAGGTTGATGGCACTAGTATTATCACAAAATATAGGAACATTTTTGAGACTCATGCCATAGTCTTCTAGTTGTTGTTTCATCCATAGTACTTGGGCACAACAACTGCCAGCTGCTACATATTTCGCCTCAGCGGTTGATAGTGCAACTGAATTCTGTTTCTTGGAGAACCAAGAAGTTAACATAGCACCTAAGAATTGGCATGTTTCACTTGTGCTCTTTCTATCTAACCTACATCCAGCAAAATCAGCATCTGAATATCCTACTAACTCAAAAGATGATTCTCTAGAGTACCATAATCCTATGGTCTGGGTCCCTTGTAGATATCTAAGGATTCTTTTTACTGCAACTACATGTGATTCCTTAGGATTAGACTGAAATCTAGCACACATGCATACACTGAACATTATATCAGGTCTACTTGCAGTCAAATATAGTAAAGCACCTATCATACTTCTATAATATTTAGAATCTATAGTTTTACCTCCTTCATCAAGATAAAGTTTGGTGGTTGTGCTCATAGGCATTCCAATTGGCTTTGAGCTTTCCATCCCGAACCTCTTAAGTAGGTCCTTAATGTACTTTGATTGATTGATGAAGATGCCTCCTTTTAGTTGTTTGATTTGAAGACCAAGGAAGTAGGTAAGTTCTCCCATCATGCTCATTTCAAATTCACCTTGCATGCACTTTGCAAACTCTTGACACATAGATTCATTAGTAGCACCAAATATAATATCATCAACATATATTTGAACTATCAAAGTGTCATTCTTGTGAGTTTTTGTGAAGAGAGTTGTGTCTATTTTACCTCTTACAAAATCATTGTTAATCATAAATTTACTTAATCTTTCATACCATGCTCTTGGAGCTTGCTTCAACCCATATAGAGCTTTAGAAAGTTTGTAGACATGATTTGGAAGACTAGGATTTTCAAATCCAAGAAGTTGTTCAACATAAACCTCTTCTTCTATAAAGCCATTTAAAAAGGCATTTTTCACATCCATTTGAAATAGCTTGAATTTATTAAAGCATGCAAAGGCTAATAACATTCGAATAGCTTATAATCTAGCTACAGGAGCATAAGTTTCATCAAAATCTATTCCTTCCTCTTGGTTATATCCCTTAGCAACTAGTCTAGCCTTATTTCTAGTTACTATACCATTTTCATCCATTTTATTTCTATATACCCATTTAGTTCCAATAATTGAATGATCTTTAGGTCTTGGAACTAGTTTACAAACAGCGTTTCTCTCAAATTGATTTATCTCTTCCTGCATTGCAATTATCCAATCATTATCTTTTTCAGCTTCTATAAATGTCATAGGTTCTACTTGAGACAAATAAGCTACAAAATTGCAAATATTTCTAATAGAAGAGCGAGTTCTTACCCCTTGTGAAGGATCACCAATTACTTGATCAATTGGATGATGATTTACATACCTCCAATCCTTGGGTAGATTTTCCTCTTGTTAACTTGAGGATGGTTGGTCCAAATTGGGAGTTGCCATCCCTTCATTTATTTGAGGAGAACTCTCTTTTGGGTCAACAATGGGAGTAGGAGTTTCCATTCTTTGGATAAAATCTGCATCATCATTAAAGGAAACTTCTCTACTACTAATAGGGTTAGACTCATCAAGAGTTACATGCACAGATTCTTCTACCACTAGAGTTCTCTTATTGAAAACTCTATAAGCCTTACTCGATGTAGAATATTCTAAAAATATCCCTTCATCGGTCTTAGAATCAAATTTACCCAAGTTAGTTTTATTGTTATTTAGGATGAAGCATTTGCAACAAAATGTACGAAAATAGGAGATATTAGGCTTTCTACCTTTCCATAGTTCATATGGAGTTTTATCAAGTATAGGCCTAACTAAAATTCTATTTAAAATATAGCAAGAAGTGTTCACGGCTTCAGCTCAAAAGTATTTTGGTAAGCTATTTTCACAAAGCATTGTTCTTGAAAATTCTTCTAGAATTCTGTTTTTCCTCTCAACAACTCCATTTTGTTGAGGAGTTCTAGGAGCTGAAAAATTGTGATTGATTCCATTTTCATCAAAAAAATTTGAAAAGCTTTGGTTTTCAAATCCTTTTCAATGATCACTTCTTATGCTTGATATACAAATTCCTTTTTCATTTTGAACCTTTTTGCAAATCTTATCAAATCCTTTGAAAGCTTCATCCTTGTAAGCAATAAAAATAACAAAGATATATCTTGAATAGTCATCAACAATAACAAGAGTATATTGATGGCCACCTAGACTAATGGTACTAATTGGAACAAATAAGTCCATATGCAGAAGTTCCAAAGGTCTAGTAGTTGAAACTATATTTTTTGCTTTAAAAGAAATTCTAGTTTGTTTTCCCATTTGACAAGCATCGCATACTTTGTCTTTTTTTTTAAATTGATTTTAGGAAGTCTAATGACTAAATCTTTTCTTGAAACAATTTTCAGCAAGTTCATGTTTACATGACCAAGCCTTCTATGCCATAGTCAAGGATTTTCACTAATGGCAGGAAAATATTTTTCATTTTCGAAATACAAGGATTTCAAATCAAATATGTAGACATTTTCATATCTATGGCCAACAAATTTGATCTTGTTATTCTTGATGTCTATAACTAGACAATGAGAGGTCTCAAATGTGACTTTGTTACCTTTGTCACAAAGTTGACTAATACATAGTAAATTTGGCTTAAGGCCTTATACTAGCAATACATTATCTATGGTTGAGAAATCATTACCAACTTTTCCATGCCCGATGATCTTTATTTTTGTGTTGTCTCCAATGGTGACAAGTCCACCATCTCTTAGAGTTAGCTCCTTGAATACACTTTTATCACCGGTCATGTGCTTCGAGTATCCACTATCAAGGTACCAACAGTTACCTTTTTTTTTGGTGTGGAGACATACCTACATCACACAAGGATACACGATTGCACTTTTGGGTACCCAAAATTTCTTGGGTCCTTTGGGGTTAGTCCTTGAAAATACGGTTCCTTTTGGGACCCATACTTTCTTAACATGTGGTGCTCTATGAACAAGTTGATGATGCACAATCCTAGCATGATAGTCATAGAAATTTCTAGGATATCTTACATGTGCATTTCTATAATCTTTAGGAGAATCGTTCCTAGGATACATGTTTCTATGGTAACGAGTATGAAAATGCATGTCATTTCCAGAAAATGAATGATGATGCATTCTAGGATACATGCTAGCATTATTTTGTGTATGCATATTGTTTCTAGGATAACCATGATGGTAATTCCTAGGATGAGCATAAGCTGAATGCATTATTTGATTATACACATTGTTCCTAGAATGTGCATGATAATTATTTCTAGGATGTGTATAAGCATTTCTAGAATGAGCATACATATAAGCATGAGTATTTGTAGGATGCTTCAATTTAGTATGAACATTTAAATTTCTAGACTTCCTAGCATTCATCGAGGGAGTGCTCTTAACCATGCTAGGAGATTTTGAAGTAGAGGCTCCATCTACACAAGAGGCTTTCATGAATAAGCTCTCTTTTGATTTTTGCTTTCCCAATGGAGAATATTCTAAACCAAATTTTCCTCCACTTGATCTTTGGGAAGATAACACTTCATCTAGCTTTTCTTTTCCAAGCATAACTCTAGATATAGTATCATTTAATTCTATTATCTTCTTCTTTAAATTTTCATTTTTATCTTTAAGTAGATCTTGAGAAGAATCATAAAGTAATGAAGATAGTTTATCTTTTTCTTCTCTTAAACCTACCATCTCCTTAGAAAGAGATGACACCTCTTTTTTAAGAATGGTGTTCCTAGAATCGAATTTCTTCAATTCTTCATACATTTCATTTATGACCTCTATCAATTCTTCACTACTGCTAAAAATGTTATTTTTTGAAGAGGAAGAAGTTGATACCTCATTTTCATCGTCGATTGCCATAAGACATAGGTTGGCAATTTCCTCGCATTCGATCTCTTTATTCGAGGAGTCTTCTTCTTCTTCATCACCATCACGATTAAGATCTTCAATTTCTATCAAAGGTAAGGATGTGGTGGAACCATCAATTTTGTAATCCAAGTAGCTTTCATGTTTCTTGAGGGATTCCACAAGCTCTTCTAAACTTTCACTTGTAGAATGCTTTGTCAAAATAATTTTCCATTGATTTGACAAAGACCTAAGAAATATTCTCAAAAGTTCAAGGTTAGAATAAATTTTACCCATGAAAGATAAAGTTTTAACAAGTATGCTAAAACGAGTTTGCGAATCAAAAATTGATTCATTTTCATTCATTTTAAAATGCTCTATGTCATGAACAAAGTATTTCAATTTGAAATTCTTTTCTTGCTCATTTCCTCCATGTATAACCTCCAACAAATCTCAAATTTCTTTTACTGTCTTACATGCGGAAATTTGATCAACTTCATTTTGATCAAGAGAACTATAAAACATGTTAATAACTTTAGCATTTAGTTGAATGAATTTACAATCATTTACATCAAAATCATTTTCATTTTCAAGAATGAAATACCAAGCATAATAATCATGAGCTTGAATAAAAATCTTCATTTGAGCTTTCCAATGGGTGAAATTTATTCCATGGAGAAGAGGTGGACTAGAAGGATCTCTTCCTTCTAAAAATATAGTTGCCATAGGATCAACTCAAGGATATTAAGCCTAAAATTGAGAACGAGGCTCTGATACCAATTGTAGGTCCAAAATATACTATGGCAATACCCAAGAGGGGGGTGAATTGGGTATTAAAAAAAATTAAATACTTTTTGCAATCTCAAATAACAAAATATATGCGGAATTAAATCTTTCTAAATTACTAGCACAAAGATGAGAGAGTTTATTGCTTAATATAGAAATGATAACTGAATTATAAAATAATTAAGCAATCAATCTCATTTACTTGAATAATAAATAATTATAAGCAAGTAATTATGAAAGTAATTAAGGAGATAGAGTTAGAGAGATGCAAACTCGATTTATAATGGTTCGGCAATATCGGAATCCTTCCAACCCTACGTCCACTCTCTTCAAGGATCCTCCTTGAAGTCTTTCACTAAACCAAGCAACTTACGGGTGTTGCTCAAACCGAAACACAAGCAACTTACGGGTGTTGCTCAAACCATTAAATCCCCTTCCTCTCGGAAGTAATCCCCTTCCTCTCGGAAGTAATCTCCTTTACAATAAAAGCTGTAAAGTAAATGGTAGAGAGACAACAAATGAAAGCTTATACAACTGAATAATGTCTCTCTTTCAAAGAAAAGCTTGAAGAATAGCTCAACATGCGTATTTCAAAGCTTTTTTGAGTTTCAAAGAATGAATGACTTGATTGTGTGTGTTCTTCTCTTTTTGAATGTCTTCTCCTTCTTATTGAATGCTGAATTGAGTGGGTTTATATAGCCATCAATTAATATGGCCATTAGACTTCAATTTGAATTGATTGTGCCTTTAAAATCTCAGATTTCGAGTCCCAACGGTCATATTTTTGAATTACCAGTCGACTGGGTCAAGATACCAGTCGATTGGGTTCACTTGAAAAATACTCGTTTTCAGACCTTCTGGGTATCCAGTCGACTGGTATATATCATCCAGTCGACTGGGGACTTTCTGTCCATTTTACCAGTCGACTGGGTTGTTTCATCCAGTCGACTGGAGACTTACTGGTCAAAGTACCAGTCGATTGGGTTAATTCATCCAGTCGACTAGGTACCTTCTGACCCATATACCAGTCGACTGGTATATGTACCCAGTCGACTGGGTTATCTTCCAACCCAGTTTTTCTTATGTTTTTCATCAAAAACATTAAAAAATAATGGTTTTAGAAAAACCTTTTGTGTTTGAGCCTTTGAACAAGCTAATACAATGTATGAGTGAGACTTACATTGGTTCTAAACCTTAAGACCTATTCTAGATCTTCAGTCTTCACTTGATACTTGATTTGGTTCGAGTTTTTGCACTTTGTTCCTTGGTTGAATGTGTTTGATCCTTAATACAACTTAGTTTAAACATGTTAGTTAAATAACAGTTGTGTTTTGCCATCATTAAAAGACGGGCGAGGGTCAACATATATGTATGTAAGATTATGAATCAATCAAAACAAAAACCAGAGACTTAACGGGATTGAAGTTCTTAAAAAAACTCTTACTCCTCCACTATATAACATGGGCTCCCAATCATAAAACTGTATCTCACTTTTTACTTTTTTTTTTATACAGATTACTCTATAATTCTCTACTTGAGTACTAACATGAGCATTGGAGAGTCCTTTGGAGATCCAAAATCCAAGAGACTGTTTAGTTTACATGCTCTTGTGTGCACAAGGGTTCGTGCAACCATTCGTACGATTTTTGACATCAACACATAGTAAACAAATACTACCATAAAATGTATCAATTTATGCATTACTTTTATTTAAAAGTTTAAATTGTCAAATATATATGACCTTACTAATTTCTTTTTAATGTATAAGATAAAGACAATAAATAAAAATATGCCAAGAATAATCGTGACTAGTTGACACTTGACCAAAACTGTATCATTTATCACAAATAATTTTACTTTATGGACATTTTTTTGGGAAGATACACAAAGTTGGCTGGTTCCTCCTCCTGGTAAGCTGAAATTAAACACAGATGGTTCAACTTGAGACGACGTATGTAGTGGTGGTGAGAAACTCAGATTGTGAGGTCTTATTGGTTTTCTTGAATTTCAACAATATAGGGAATAATGTGGATGCTCAAGTTATGGCTTACGTCTTTGTGCAGCCAAAGGGCTTCTAATTCATCACATTGAATTTGATTCAAATCTCTTGGTTGATGTTGTTAATGGCTATTGCTTTCCCCTATAGAGTCTCACTTACACAATTAGAAAGATTAAATTTCTTCTCTTTCCTAACTCTACCTCTCTTATATTTTTTCAAGAAGGGAATACAGTGGCAGATTGTTTTGCTTCTTAAGCTTATGCTTCCTGTGGGCAAAATATACCACTCTATCAAAGTTTGACATCTGGCAACCCTCAAGGGTATACCAGTATTTATACCAAGGGTAAAATGGTAATCTTATCCATCTCAAGCCCTATAAATAAGGGTTCCCTTAATGGTAATTCATTCATACCTCTTCTCACTATTTTGCCCTCCCCACCTCATACTCTGACTTAAGCATCGAAGGGCCCTCCCAAGAGTAAAACACTCTGGGTCGGCTTCCTTTTCAAAACACTCAAGGTCAACTTCATTTTCTGGTACTCCAGATCCAACTCACACCAGACCTAACTTTGGAAACTAACCTGATTTGACTCGGACATACCCGACCTATTTTTCGCATCAGTAGAATTGGCGTCATTTGTGGGAAACATATAAATCTTATCTATTAAAAAATACCGTCCAATAAAAATACTACAAGATAACAAAATATTGTCCAGAAAACCTCTAAGGTCAACCCATCCGAGTTACCACCACCACTACCTCTGATGGAAGGAAAAAACTTTCATCGTGCCTCTAAAATTCATAATCAACCCATGGTAAACGAAGAGTGGGCCCAGCCAATCAGCAAACTGGATCACATTCAAACCATGTAATCTGAGGAGAAGCCCATGAGACAGATCTGAACACTCTTGTCAGCAAAGTTGAATACATCATTTTTAATGTTGATTCGAAGAGTTAGTCGCATGTTTCAACCGGTCTGAATTGAGCAGAACAAGGCACCGCTAGTCCCTAGTCCAAACCACCAATACCACCCAAAGGACCATCGAGGTGGTACCCTAGAACTTGAACATCTGACTCATGGAGGTGAGTTCAAGAATGAGGTACGATCTACTTACGCAAGGTTGTTGGTGTTTGTCTAAGGTTTAAACATGGTTTAATGTTTAAACAAGGGTGGAAGAATTAATTTTAGCATGTTAAAAGAGTGCACATATGTGTGTGCATCACTTTGGGTGCGTGTGCACACCTCTATTTAGCAAGGCAAAAGAGTGTGCATAGTTGTGAGGGGGCCACCACCAGTGTGCGCCGCACCTCTCCCACATCAGCGTCGCATCGCCTAGTAAGTGGTGAAAAGAGTGCTTTGCCTAGCGCCGCACCGCCCCCTGTTCAGTGCCTAGGAACTAGGCACACTGATGCACACATGGACAACTTGTTTCAGTCTCTTATTAAATGTGTGGATGCAAGGTTAAAACATAGAGGATCACTTAGAATTGATGGATGGCTAAGGATGATTGCCCATCAAGATCTAAAGGTGGAGATTGATTTTAAGATAGGTTCAAGAAGTGGTGCACTATATAAAGGGTCACCTAGGTTCAATCTCAAGGGTATGATAACACAAGTAAGATGTAATGTAACTTATGAGACATGTGTGTGAATGAGAGAATTGTGTGAGAGTGCAAAGACATAGACATACAAGAAGGACTCATGGTAGAGAGGCTGGTTGTAAAGAAGAGAGATTAGTATAGAAAGTGATAAAGTCTTTTTTGTTCTCTTCTTTATTCCTTCAAGAACTTGAGGTTTCTTTGAGAGGGTTACTGAATTGTAAAGAACCATTGATTTAGTGCAAAGAGTTCAGAAGAACTCACGGGGACGTAGGCACATTGCCGAACCTCGATAACAAATCGCTTGTGTTATTTTCTTTCTTGCTTTCGATTACTGTATTTCTTTCTACAAGTCATTCTAGACTTGGGTGTTTGGAAGATCACCACCTGGGAATCTTGTCAAGGTGATTTCCAACAATGGTATCAGAGCTTGAAGAGATACCACCAACAGTGGTATCAGAGCTAGCACAGCTGGGTGTCGGAGCAAGAACAAGAAGGTATTGGAGCAAGACTCCAAGGGTCAACTTTTTGGGTGATTCAAGAATGGAGTTAAGATCTATATCTGATCGTGTTCTTAAGATAAATCAAGAACGGAGTTAAGATCAATATCTGATCGTGTTCTTGAGGGTGATTCAAGAACGATGTAAAGATCAAGATCTAATCGTGTTCTTGAGGGTGATTCAAGAACGATATTAAGATCCATCTTCGATCTGTGTTCTTGTGGTTTAGAAGAAGTTGGAAAGCATTTGTGAGTGCTGCATAAATCAAGGAATCTTCTCCATAAGATGGGATCAAATTTCGGTATTGAGAGGTTTGATGGAAAGGGAGATTTTTCCCTGTGGAAGTGGAAGATTAAGGCGGTTCTAGTGAAACAAAAAGTGGACTTAGCTCTTGGAGAAGATGATGCTTTTCCAGCAAGTGTCACGCAGGAGCAGCGAATTGAAATGAAGAAGATGGCTTACAGCACTGTCTTCTTACACATGTCGGATAATGTCACAAGGGAGTGTGGAGACTCAAAAGATCTAGCTGCAATTTGGAAGAAACTAGATGAGTTGTTTCTTGCCAAAACTCTCCCGGATAAGAGGTATCTTTGTAAACGAATCTTTGTTTTTAAATTTGATCCTAATAAAGAGTTGCAAGATAATCTTGATGCTAAGATAAGTACTGCATCAAGTGGTAAAGAGTTGTTCTTTAAAAAAAGGCCAGTAACTCGGTATGGCAGCAACCATGGCTACTACCAGGATAGAGGTAGAGGAGAGAGCCATGGGAGAGTGCACAGCAACATGCATGACTACTATTGGGACAAAAGTAGAGGAGAGAGCTATGGGAGAGTGCACAACAACATACATGGCTACTACCGGGACAGAGGTAGAGGAGAGAGCCATGGGAGAATGCACAACAACATGCATGGCTACTACCGGGACAGAGCTAGAGGAGAGAGCCATGAGAGAGTGCACAACAACGTATATGGCTACTACTAGGACAGAGGTAGAGGAGAGAGCCATGGGAGAATGCACAGCAACATACATGGCTACTACCGGGACAGAGATAGAGGAGAGAGCATTCTAAACCGAGATTTGGAAGGAATAGTTGCTACTACTGCCATAAGGAGGGTCATGTCAAGAAAGATTGCAAGAAGATGAAAAGGGATAGAGGAAGAAGCCATAACAAGAATGGAGAGGTTTCGATTGCCAAGACAGAACAGCAAGATGATGATGTTCTTATTGTGTGCTCAAGTGTGAGTAAGGGGTAAGAAGGCAGTGGGAAATGGATCTTGGATTTCGGGTGTACTCATCATATGTGCCCTCACCGGAGTTGGTTCAAGAATTTCAAAGAAACCAAGGATGAAAGCGTTTTCTTGGGGAATGATATTTTTTACCAAGTGAGAGGCACAGGAGACATCCAGGTGAGGATGTTTGATGGAATGATAAGGCTACTGGAGAATGTGAGGTATCTCCCAGATTTGAGGAGGAATTTGATCTCATTGGGGCAGCTGGATTCCATAGGATACACATGCAAGATAGAGGGAGAAAAGATCAAGGTAGCCAAGGGATCTTTGGTAGTGATCAAAGCAGCAATGAAGGATGGACTCTATGAGATGATCGAAGACATGAAAATTAAGGATTAAGTAGCAAGCTTGATGGCTGAGATGGATGAGGCAACCCTTTAGCACACTCGCTTGGGACATATAGGCGAAGAGGGCCTGCAAGTTCTCAGCAATGATGGCCTACTTGGTGGAGACAAAGTAGAGAAACTTGATTTCTACGAGTGTTGTGCTCTTGAGAAGCAACACAGGGTCAGCTTCAACACCAGAGTGCACAAGTCTAAGGACATTCATGACTACATTCATACGGACCTTTGAGGACCAGTAAGGACACCAACAGAGGGGGGTAACTTTTACTTTCTGTCTTTAATTGATGATTATTCAAGAAAGATTTGGGTTTATTTGGTTAAAAATAAATCAGATGCTTTAAATAAATTAGTGGTGTGGAAAAGGCTGGTAGAGACTCAAATGGGTAGAGTAGTTAAGGGGATAAGAACCGATAATGGCTTAGAAATTTTTAACCAAGAACTTGATTTATTCTGTAGGTTAAATGGGATTCTAAGACATAAGACGGTTGTGGAAACCCCTCAGCAAAGTAGAGTTACTGAGTGGATGAATAAGACCCTTATGGAAAAGGTTAGGTGCATGTTAGATGGATCCGGATTACCCAAATGTTTTTGGGGTGAATTTTTGTCTACTGCTGCATATTTGGTTAATAGATCACTCTCTAGAGCTTTAGAGCTCAAGACTCCCAAAGAGATGTGGAGTGGAAAATTCCCTGAGTTGGACAACCTTAGGACTTTTGGGTGTGCTACATATGCATAACAAAAGATGATAGACTTAGCCCAGGATCTAGAAAATATGTGTTTCTAGGATATGGGGAAGGGGCTAAGGGGTATAGGTTGTAGTCCTTAGAAGGATTGAAACTCATAATAAGTAAGGATACTATTTTTAATGAATTGTTATTTTCTTACTTGGAGAAAACTAACCCTGCAGGGGCTAGTGAGCAAGCCAGTTTGGTTCTTGTGGAGCATAGCATAAAGAAGAATTCAGTTCAGGTAGAGAAAGGAAGGCAAGAGGGTTCGGACCAGGTAGAGCCCATTGATGAATGCCAAGCTCAGGACACTCGTGAGGAGGTTAAACTGGAAGTTGGTGATGACGGGAGTCGGAATGACTATTAGCTCACAAGAGACCGGGAAAGAAGGCTGGTCGGACCACCTTCAAGATATGGGTGCAGATGCTGCGGATGTAGCAGCTCCTTAGACAAAAGGAGAGATGAGTGAACAAGAAACTTACATTGATGCTATGGGATGTAAGGATTCGCCAAGATGGAAGCTAGCTATGGAGGAAGAAATGAATTCTTTGAGGAAGAACAACTTATGGGAATTGGTGCACATTCCGGGAAGTCAGAGAGTTGTGGATTGTAAGTGGACTTACAAGATAAAAAAAGGGCACCTTCCAGGAGATGAAGTCCGAAACAAGGCTAGGCTGGTGGCGAATGGGTTCACAAGAAGAAAAGATATAGATTTCACATAAACTTTCTCACCTAGACACAAGGTGGAGAAGATGGTGAGTATCCTCATCTATGTCATTGATGTGCTGTTGGTTTGGAACAATAGGAAGAGGATGAAAAGGTTTATATCTCAACTCAGCGAGGAGTTCAAGAGGAAAGATCTCAGCCTTACACAAAAGATCCTTGGGATGTGTATAATCCAAGAAAAAGAGAGAAACTAGTTAAGGGTTTCTTGGGCAATGGGTGTTCTCAGCAGATTTGCGAGTAGTCCCGGAAAGAAGCATTGGCTTGGGAAGAAGTGGTTGCTGAGGCACTTGAAGGCTCAGTGGCAACCGGTGGTAGCACTCATAACAACTAAGGTAGAATGCATAGCGGCTACAGAAGCCATAAAGGAGGCTATGGGGAACAAAGGGTTGTTGAACGAGTGGGAGGTCCTAAAAGAGTAGGTGGTGGTGTCTTTGGATAGCCAAAGTGCGTGGCACTTGTGGAGGAATCCGGTGTTCCATGAGGGTACGAAGCATATGGATGTTCGGTATCATTACATTCCAAAAAATGGTAAAAAAGGATGCATTCATGTTGACAAGAAGGCCAAAGAGGAAAGTCCTGTAGATTTAGGCACCAAGGTTCTACCTCTAAGTAGGTCCAATCATTGCCTTGGACTTTTTAGGATTGGAGTCGGTTGAATGATGACTGAAGATGAGTTTGGATCCTGAAGTTCTCTGCACAATGGTTCGGGTTTAAACTCTTAGACAAAAATAGAGATTATTAGTATTTGTCTAAGGTTTAAACATGGTTTAAGGTTTAAAAAAGGGTGGAAGAATTAATTTCAGCATGTTAAAAGAGTGCACACATATGTGTGCATCACTTTGGGTGTGTGTGCACACCTCTATTCAACAAGGAAAAAGAGTGCGCACAGCTGTGAGGGGGCCAGAACCAGTGTGCGCCACACGTATCCCTCACCAGCACCACACCACCAAGCAAGGAGGAAGTCTTGGTGGAGGAAAGCGCTGCACCTCTCCCTCACCAGCGCTGCACCGCCCAGCAAGTGGTGAAAAGGGTGCTTTGCCTAGTGCCGCACCGCCCCCTGTTCAGTGCCTAGGAGCTAGGCACACTAATGCAAACATGGACAGCTTGTTTCAGTCTCTTGTTAATTGAGTGGATGCAAGTCAAAACGCATAGGATCACTTAGAATTGATGGATGGCTAAGGTTGATTGCTCATCAAGATCTAAGGCTGGAGATTGACTTCAAGATAGGTTCAAGAAGTGGTGCACTATATAAAGGGTCACCTAGGTTCAATCTCAAGGGTGTGATAACATAAGTAAGATGTAATATAACTTGTTAGACATGTGTGTGAATGAGAGAATTGTGTGAGAGTGCAAAGACACAGATATACAAGAGGGACTCATTGTAGAGAGGCTGGTTGTAAAGAAGAGAGATTAGTATAGAAAGTGATAAAGTCTTTCTTGTTCTTTTCTTTGTTCCTTCAAAAATTGAGGTTGCTTGGAGAGGGTTGTTGAATTGTAAAGAACCATCAGTTTAGTGCAGAGATTTCAGAGGAACTCACGGGGACGTAGGCACATTGCCGAACCTCGATAACAAATTGCTTGTGTTCTTTTCTTTCTTGCTTTCGATTGCTGTATTTCTTTCTACAAGTCATTCTAGACTTGGGTGTTTGGAAGATCACCACCTGGGCATCTTGTCAAGGTGATTTCCAATAGAGGCAAAAGCCGAGGATGTCCTCTAAAAAAAGGGAGAACAGAGTTAGCGAAGCCCTCGACACTCAATCCAAAATGACGAGTCCATCTTAAACTCTCACTCATCCAAGAAACTGCAAGTACAGGACAAGTCCAAAGTAAGTAAGCATCTAAAAGAAATGAATGAATGCATCAGGCTCGCCATAAAAGCCACTTAAGGAAACATCCTCAATGAAATCAAACTTGCAGGCAACCTCTTCTCCCAAGAACTCATGGATGAGAAAATTCCCCTAAATTTCAAAATGCCTCACATAGAGCCTTATACGGGAAATACATGTCCCATAGACAACTTAGAGATTTTTTAAGTCTATAATGTTCCTTTATGGAAATTCAATGGAGGCTATGTGTTATGTATTTCCAATAACACTATAAGAAATAACAAGAACATGGCTCTCTTAGTTGCCTTCAGGATCCATAAAATCGTTTGATGCACTCAGCAAACAGTTTGCCACGCATTTATTTAGTAGTCAATGTCCTAAAAAGACTCTTGAAAGCTTGTTAAGCATTACTCAACATATTGAGGAGACCCTTCGTGACTACATTTCTGGATTCACTTCGACTATGGTACAAGTGAGGGACTTAGACTAAAAATTAGCTATCATAACCTTTATTACCGGCCTCAAAGCCTTTGATTTTTATCACTACCTCTCTAAGAACCTACTTTACACCCTGCCGACCCTCTTGGCTAAAGCGGATGAGTTCATAATTATAAAGAAGACCAAGAATTTTGCAAACAAAGGGAAAAAACCTTAGCAGGAAGAAAGAGGAAAGAGCTAGACGAATCAAAGTCAAGGAATGATCAGAAGAAAAAAAGGTCGAATTAATGATCATAAAAATGAAAATCGAGAGCTCCTAGAGGTTATACTCCCCTCATTAACTTAAGGGAAAATCTTTTGATGGAGATAGCAAACTAGGACATCATTAAATGAACTTTTAAGATCAAGAGCCCCATGGACTAAGAACATTCAGACTTGAAGATCTGGTCCTTCGTAAAATGGTGGTCTTGGATCCTCATGACATAGATAAGCTTTCGGCTAATTAGGAAGGCCCATACCGTGTCAAAATGTAATTGAGCCAAGAAGTTTTGAGTTGGAAAGAATAAATGGCTCGCCTATATTACGAAGGTAGAATTTAGAGAACCTAAGGAAGTTCCACTAATGACTCATGAATGTAAACTGGCCCAAAGCCAGATGAGCAATGTAAGCACTGTTATTATTTGAATCAAACAAATTTTTTCCATATTTTCCTATGTTTATTATTTTTGACCAACTAAATTTCACAAAGTCTAAAAAAGCGATTGCACACAAGAATTTCAGACATCCTCCATAGTTAAGGACCAAAGTGAAGCGTCCAAAATAGCCTTCACCTTGGGCACCCTCTACACCCGAGAACCGAAATGAAGTGCCAAAAATCGTATTCCAAGTTGACCTTAAAACCAAGCTGAGGGCTCACAAGAGCACCCCACTTCAGTAGAGTTATGACCTAGATATCATTCTTAAGTGCCTCAAGGGTTACTAATCATTTCTCCCTGGAACAAAAAAAACTAAGGACCAAAGTGAAGACACCAAAACTAAGTGCACCTTGAAGAACCTAAGACTCGAGAGAAGTTGAGGCTCCAGTAAGAGAAGCCTCAACTCGGGCACAAACATACAACACTTAGTGGGATTCTCATTCAAACACTAAGTGTCAACACCTAGAGCATGCCTCTGATCATAAGGACCCGAGAGAAGTTAAGGCTCCAAAAAGAGAAGCCTCAATTTGAGCACAAATATGCAACACTTAGTGAAATTCTCATCCAAGCACCAAGTGCCAGCACTGAGGACACACCTCGGATCATAAGGACCCGAGAGAAGTTGAGGCTCTAAAAAGAGAAACCTTAACTTGAGCATAAATATGCATCACTTAGTAAGATTCTTATCCAAGCATTAAGTGTCAACACCAAGGGTATACCTCGGATTACAAAGACCAGAAAAAATAAGTCAAGGCTCCAGAAAGAGAAGCCTCATTGCAAGAACAAAATATAGTGCTTAATAGGATTCTTATCCAAACAATAAGTGCTAACACCAAATTTAAGTCCATTCATACTCAGACGACCCATGAGGTCATATTAGGAGATAACCACAGACCTAAGAAGGCCGAGGTACGAGGAGGATGGATAAAAGGTAAAGATCATTTTGAAACCCCATCATGCTAAGGTGCAAGGTGGATAGCCCAAAATAAAGACCACCTTGGAGCTCATTAGGTCGAGATGCAAGGTGGATAGTCCAAAGCGAAGACCACCTTAGACCTAAGCATGTCGAGGTATGAGTTGAATTGTCCTACCTTTGAGATACAAGGTGAATTTTTTGAATTAAAGTCCACCTCGATCTATGTACATCTAAGGTATGAGGTGAATCCCCAAAATTGAAGGCCTCGGAGGTACGAGGTGGATTTTTTGAATTAAATTGCAAATTGATATGTGTACCTTTGAAAAACAAGGTATAATAACCAAGGACGAGGCATAAGGTGGATGGTAAAAAATTGAATGACCAAAAACCACCTCATACCAATTATGGCTGAGGTATGAGGTGGATGCTCAAAAATTGAATGACTAAAAACCACCTCATATCGATTAAGGCCAAGGTACGTGGTGGATGGTCAAAAATTGAATGACAAAAAATCACCTCATACTGATTAAAGCCAAGGTATGAGGTGATTAGTAAAAAATTGAATGACTAAAAACCACCTCATACTAATTAAGGCTGATGTACGAGGTGGATGGTCAAAAATTGAATGACTAGAAACCACCTTATACCGATTAAGGCCTAGGTACGTAGTGGATGGTCAAAAATTAAATGACCCAAAATCACCTTATACTGATTAAGGCCGAGGTACGAGGTGGGTGGTAAAAAATTCAATGACCAAAAATCACCTTATACCGATTAAGGCTGAGGTATGAAGTGGATGGTAAAAAATTGAATGACCAAAAACCACCTCATACTGATTAAGGTCGAGATACAAGGTGGATGATTAAAAATTGAATGACCAAAATCTATCTCATACTAATTGAAGCTAAGGTACGAGGTGGGGTGACCAATTGAAGACCACCTTGGACCAAACCCGATTGAGGTCCGAGGTGGGTCATTTAAAATTGATCCTTTTTAAGGATGAGGACTGACTTAAAAGCCCAAAGTGGCCTCCATACCTCCTCCAAAGAGGATAGACTTACAGTGGTCGACCTCAAGAAGGCCGACTTCAAGATGGTAGACCTTAAAAATGTCCAGCTCCTCCAAATGTAAGGAGCAACCTAAAGGCCCAAAGTGGCCTCCATCGCTGAAGACCTCCTCCAAGGATGAGGAATGACCTAAAGTGACCGACCTAAAAAATACTGACCTCTTCTACTAACGAGAACCGTCCTAAAGGCCTAAAGTGGCCTCTACTACAGAAGACCACCTCTAAGGACAAGGATCGACTTAAAGTGGTCGACCTCAAGAATGTCGAATTCAAGAAGGTCAACCTTAAAAATGTCAAACTCCTCCAAGAAAGAGGATCGACCTAAAAGCCCACAGTGGCCTCAACCGTGGAAGACCTCCTTTAAGGATGAGGATCGACCTAAAGTGGCTGACCTCAAGAAGGTCAACCTCCTCCAAGGATTAGGACCGATCTAAAGGCCCAAAGTAGCATCCACTTTGAAAAACTTCAAGAAGGCTGACCTCAAGAAGGCCAACCTCTTTCAAAGATAAAGACCGACCTAAAGGCCAAAAATGACCTCCACTGTAGACGACCTCCTTCAAGAACAAGGATCAACCTAAAATCCCAAATGACCTTTCACTTCGGATAACTTCAAGAAGGTCAACTTTAAGAATACCAACCTTAAGAAGGCCAACATAAAAAAGGCCATCCTCTTCCAAGGACGAGGACCGACCTAAAGGCCCAAAATGGCTTTCACCGTAGAATACCTCCTTCAAGGAGGATAGACCTACAGTGCCCGACCTCAAGAAGGCCGACCTCCTCTATGGGTGAGGACCAACCTAAAGGCTTAAAGTGTCCTCCACTATAGAAGACCTTCTCCAAGGATAAGGACCGACCTAAAGTGGTTGACCTTAAGAATATTGACCTCAAGAAGGTTGACCTCCTCTAAGGATGATGACTGACCTAAAGGCCCAAAACGACCTCCACCGTGGACGACCTCCTTTAAGGATGAGGACCGACCTAAAGGCCCAAAGTGGCCCTCCACTTCGGACAACTTCAAGAAGGCCAAATCCCCTTTCCTAAAAAAGGGGGCCAACCTAAAAAAAGTAGAGGATCGACCTGAAGGCCCAAAGTGGCCCTTGCCTTTGTACAACTTCAGGAAGGCTAACCTCAAAAAAGCCAAGGACTGACCTAAACCACTTTGAATAAGCAATGTTCATTATCATCAAAATTCTCCATGCGTAGATATAAAAAGATACAACTTTCTTCTTACGACACTACGCATCAGGTGCTTGCTTCTTTTATACCAAATATATGGAGCCAAGAATGACTCAAGGTTGGTCATATATAAACTTCGCCCTCGACTGATTCTCTAAAGACAATTGAAATATAACTACTCCCTTAATTTTTATTTCAAAAAATTAAAGGAGTGCAGGGCATATGATGTGGGAAGAATATACCACTCTATCAAAGATTGACACTTGGTAACCCTCAAAGGTATACGAGTATTTACACTAAGGGTAAAACGGTAATCTTATCCATCTCAAACCCTATAAGTAAGGGTTCCCTTAAAGGTAATTCATTCATAACCTCTACTCATTAATTTTCTCTCCCTATCTCCTACTATGACTTAAGCATCGGAGGGCTCTCCCCAGAGTAAAACACTCTAGGTCGGCTTCATTTTCAAGTACTTTGGATCCAACTCACACTAGACCTAACTTCAGTAACCGACCTGATTTGACTTGAAAAAACCTGACCTATTTTCGGCATCAACATTGCTCATGGGGAGTATAGATCAATGGATTATTTTCGTTCTCAGATTTGAACAAACCATGGCTAAGAGAACTAGTTTCAATAAATTTGATGATGGCGTTTCCAAATTGGAAGAGAAATTCAAAGGATTTATAGAATTACATTCCAACCTATTTGTGGAAACTGCTGCACTCAGAAACACTGTAATATATTTGTCTCTTATGGTGGCTTAACTACACATTCCATGAATTCTATTCAAGAAGCATTGCAACTTGGAAGAGATCAACAACCCCAACCTCCTCCAAGGGAGGATCAAACTGGAGAGTATCAATGAGGTCAAAAAGGGACTTAAAGCTATAATCAAATACGGATGATGAGGTTAGAATTACCACGTTTTGATGGCACTGATCCTTTTGGGTGGTCTTTCAAAGCTGAACAGTTTTTTATTTATGATGCTACACCTATAGACCAAAGATTAATGATATCTTCTTTTCACTTGGATGGAGCTGGATATCTTGGTACCAATGGGAAAATTCTAATGGCTTTATACTTTATTTGTATGATTTCTTGGACAAGATTAAACAAAGATTTGGTCCCTTTACCTATGAAGATTACACAGGAGCCTTGGCTAAACTACAAGTTTCTTCAATTGTTGATTCTCAGGCTCAATTTGAGTCCTTATCCAATAAGGTTACTGGTTTACAACAACCATTCTTTATCAGTCTTTTTGAAACCTGAATTAAGAAGAGAATTATTGGTGTTACAACCAACCTCACTGTTACAGACCATGTCTTTAGCCAAGATTTATGAAGACAAGTATGTTGAACTAAAGAAAATGTGGAAACCCCAATGGCATAGACCTGCAACAAGCACTGGTTTGTTACCTACACCTGTTCTACCACCTATGAATCCAATTCTTTCAGCAAAATCAACACCATTACATGTCAAGAGGCTGACTTAAGCTGAAATGAAAATTAAAAGAGACAAAGGTCTTTGTTACAATTGTGATGAGAGATTCCAACCTAGACAAGTGTAAGAGTAAGTTCCTGTTATTAATGGCTGAGGAAGAACAAACTATAGAGGATGACTGTCCTATAGAAATTGTGGATGAGGATCAACTCATTGAAGTCTCTGAGATAAGTTTGCATGCCTTGGCTGGACAATCCACCCTTACTACCATCAAGCTTACTGGTGCATGGAACAACCATAAAGTAGCACCCACAACTCTATATAGGAAAAGGTTGCTAAACAGTTGCGGTGGACAATATCACCTTGCAAGCCTTTCAGAGTTTTGAATGGGAATGAAGACTAATTTATTTGCTCTAAATGGTGTAGAAATATGTCCTTGTACTTACATAATCAACTGTTTGCTTGGGATCTCTTTATGTTTCCTATTGAAGGTTCTGATGTGGTGTTAGGGATTCAATGGCTTGAACTATTGGGCCCGATTATAACTGATTACAAGAAATAATCAATGGATTTTGTGTGGCAAGTTCTTCAAGTCCATATGGTGGGGGAACCTCAAATGCTTCCTTAACATATTAGCCTCAAACGCTTGAAGAAAATGGTTGACTTTAAGGTAATATGCTCTTATTTTTAATTAACAACTTCTGTTTACCAACAAAAGAACCACATATACCTTTTGTTCTTAAAACTGTAGTACAACAATATGAAAGACTCTTTGAGGAACCTAAAACATTACCACCAGTTAGAGACTTTGATCATCAGATTCATTTACTTCGTAACTCTAACCCCGTGAATGTAAAACCATATAGATACCCTTACTTTCAAAAGCATGAAATTGAGAAACTAGTCTAAGACATGCTGCAATTTGGTATCATGAGACCTAGCTATAGTCTTTTTTCCTCTCCTTTACTACTTGTTAAGAAGAAAGATTGTTCATGGAGATTTTGTATTGACTACAGAGCTTTGAATTCAATGACTATTAGAGATAGATTTCCAATACCAACCATTGATGAATTACTAGATGAGTTGCATGGTGCATTTGTATTTTCAAAGCTGGACCTAAGGGTAGGATATCATCAAATTAGATTTAAGCCTACTGACATAGAAAAGACTGCATTTAGAACTCATGAAGGACATTATGAGTTTCTATTTATGCCCGTTGGTCTTACAAATGCACCATCTACTTTTCAAACTGCCATGAACACTATATCTAATCCCTACCTCTGAAAATTTGTAATTGTCTTCTTTAATGATATTTTGATATACAATTGTTGTATAGAAGATCACGTGGGCCATTTAAAACTGGTTTTGCAATGTTTAGCCTTTAACCAGCTCTTTGCCAATTTAAGTAAATACTGTTGGAAATCACCTTGACAAGATGCCCAGGTGGTGATCTTCCAAACACCCATGTCTAGAATGACTTGTAGAAAGAAATACAGCAATCGAAAGCAAGAAAGAAAAGAAGACAAGTGATTTGTTATCGAGGTTCGGCAATAGCCTACGTCCCCGTGAGTTCCTCTGAACTCTCTGCACTAAATCAATGGTTCTTTACAATTACAGCAACCTTCTTCAAGAAGCTCAAGTTCTTGAAGAAACCAAGAAGAGAAGAAAGAAGATGATAAGAACTATTACAATGCTCTCTATCTATACTACTCTCTCTTCTTTACAACCAGCCTCTCTACAATGAGTCCCTCTTGTGTTTTGTGTCTTTGCACTCTCACACAATTCTCTCTTGTATTGTGTTTTGTCACTCTTTACAATTGATCTCAAATTATATCACAATGTATATTATTATGTTGAGAATGAAGCTAGGTGACTCTTTATATAGTGCACCAACTTCTTGTCCAATCTTGAGAGTCAATCTCCACCCTTAGATCTTGATGACCACTTAACCATGGCCCTCCATCAATCCTAAGTGGTGCTGTGCATTTTAACCTTGCATCCACGCACCTAAGAGGAGGTTTAAACAAGCTGTCCATGTGTGCATCAGTTTGCCTAGCGCCTAGGCGCTGAACAGGGGGCGGTGAGGCGCTAGGAAAAGCTCCTTTGCACCACATTCTGGGCGGTGCAGTGTTGGTGGAGGGGCGGTGCGGCGCTGCCCTTCTCCAAACTGCTTCCTTGCTGGGTGGTGAGGCACACACTGATGCTGCCCTTCACACAGCAGTGCGCACTACTTTGCTTTGCTGATTAGGGGTGTGCACACACACCCAAAGTGATGCACACACATGTGTGCACTCCTTTAACATGCTGTCTTTTAATCTTCCAACCTTGGTTTAGACTTTAACCATCTTTGAACCATGTTTAGACATGTTTAAACCTTAGACAAATACCAACAAATGCAACTTTGGTTAATCATCTATAGAATACTTGGGACACAATCAGTGTGCAAAGAGTATAATCTGATCCCAATAAAGTATCAGCTATGCAAGAATGGCCGGTGCCTATAAACCTTAAGCAATTAAGAGGATTGTTAGGGTTAACAGGGTATTACAGAAAGTTTTTCAGAACATATGCCCAAATTGTAGCCCTTTTGACCAACCTATTAAAAAAGGATTATTTCTTTTGGAATACAAAAGCTCAATAAGCCTTTAACAAACTTAAGCATGCCATGACTGGTACATGTATTGGCATTGTGATGAAGATTTTGTAGTAGAAACTAATGCATCTAACCTAGGTATTGGAGCAGTTTTAATGCAAAATCTACACCCTTTGGGTTTTTACAGCAAGAAAATAAGTTCAAAAATGGCAGTTGCCTCTACATATGTTAAAAAGTGGAGGCAGTATTTACTTGGGAGGCACTTTCAAATCAATACAAATCATAAGACATTAAAGAACTTGATGAATCAAACTCCTAAACAGCAACATTATCTTAGTAAATTACTAGGATTTTGCTATACTATAGAATATAAGCTTGGCGAGGACAATACAGTTGCAAATGCATTGTCTAAATTACCAACCAGTAAGGAAGGAATTACTACTGACCAAGGTATCATCCCTTTTGCTGCAAATGATTTTGAACTCACTAGTTGATACTGCCAAAAACTACCCTTCTAATAAGAGGACAACACATGGCTTCTCCTGGCAAACAGATCATGAGAGGACAAGTGGACTATCCAGGATTGGATAGCTCGGCCCCTGTCATAAACCGCCTTTCGAAGCTCGGTCACCCCCATGTCACCACCGCTTGCCAGGCCATCATGCCCCAGTCATGGTCAGCCGTCAGGGCAATAGTCTGTCCCAATGCTCGAACGGTTCCTGGTTGAGCCAGCCAGGCAAAAGCCCTAGCAAACGGTCTCCAGCCACCTGGCTGGGACTCCTAGGCATCATCACCTAACCAAGTTGAGATATCAGATCACAGAACCGCCTTTAGACTTGGACGGCTCCTGATCAACCAACAAGGTAAAACCCTAAAAGAACGGTCTCCAACCACCTAGATGGGCCTCTTAAGCATCATTATTCAGTCCAGTTGTGACATCATATCATTGCCACCCCAAGCAGAAGACCGCCTTCTAAAAATCCTATAAAAAGGGCCAGGTATGCATCCCAAAGACCCAAGGTTTTTTCCTTAATCACTAGGAACAATACAACAAGTCTCTATATACTTTGCTTTATCCTGACTTAAGCATCGGAGTATCTCCGGAGGCACCCCTCCAGCGACTCAGTCTCTCTTTCTTTGTGCAGGAACAGGTGCAATTAGTCCTCCAGCTCAGCCATACACATTTTTGGCATCAATAGATTGGCGCCGTCTGTGGGAAACCATATCTTTCACTGGTAGTAACAGCAAAGAAACACAAAACTCATTTGTTGTCATGCCACCCAAAACCCCTGCAAGGGACCGTAACGAAGGAATAATGAGGTCTGACACAAGTTCTTCGGCTGACTCGGAAGCCCAACCCAACGTGGTCACTCTCCATGCCCAATTCGTGGAACTCTTAAAACTGGTGGCCGACCTAGCCGCTGAAGTCCGTGGAAGAGCCCAGCATACACCACCCCCACCCATGCAGCCGGAACCAAGTCCCCATGGTTCAGCCCGCCACTCGCCGGTCGAGGGCTGCTAGGTGGCCGCACCACCCCCGCCTCTCATGGGCAGGTCTGGGGGAAGTCCTTCATCTAGAAACAGCGAAGGTCTTAGCAAACGGATCGGGGACATAGACGAACGAATCAATGAGGTGTTTAGAGGACGCGACCATAACATTGTAGACGATCTCGATGTACATGACCCATCTTTCGCTCAGGAGGTTCTCGAAGCCCCTCTCCCACCGAACTTTTGCATGCCACAAATCAAACCCCATGATGGTTCAACCGACCCTTTGGACCACCTCAAACACTACCGAACGACCATGACCCTCCACCAACACTCCGATTCCGTGATGTGTAGAGCATTTCCCTTAACTCTAGAAAAGATGGCTGGAATGTGGTATGCCCATTTGAAACCCGGAGGTATCCATACCTTCAAGGAGCTGAGCTATGCCTTCGTTTCTCATTTCATCAGTAGCAAAGGACCGAAGAAAACTTCGGAGTCATTATTTAACATTGTCCAGCTAAAAGGTGAAAAACTCCGGGCCTGTATTTCGAGGTTCAACGCTGCCGCCTGGGAGATCTCAGACTTTGACCCCGGTGTCTAGTTACTAGCATTCAAAAATGGGCTAAGATCCGGGGCCTTCAGTTCAAAACTAAGTAGACGCCCACCCGAAGACATGAGCGAAATTTTGGCCCACGCCGAAAAATACATGCTAGCATAGGATGACTAGGCGTTCCACAGAGAGCGAGAGGGAGATACAGAGAGGAGAAAGAGAGGTCCTGCTAGTCCGTGTCGTGAGCCAGTGAAGTGGCCATTCCGTGACAAAAGGCCCAGAGCCCCAAGGTCTTTCGGTAACGGGACTCGAGCTCTCAGGACCTTCGAAGCCAACTCCAAGACCTTGGGGTCATCCGAAAATTACACTCCATTAAATGAATCTAGGACTAACGTCTTGTTGCAAATCCATGACAAGGGTCTCCTGCGGTGGCTCCCATGGGCACCAAACCTCAATCCTGACTGAAACACCTGGTGTAGGTTCCACAGAAAATATGGCTATGATACCTAAGAATGAAAAGCTCTAAAACACTAGATCGAGGCCCTCATTAATAGAGGATATCTAAAAGAGTTCACTGGGCTATGAATGGAAAGATTTGCGGAACGCTCTCGAAAGAGTCCTGAACGCCCCCTCGAGAGAAACAGGCCAGCACAACCAGTCCGAAAAAGTCCTAAACCAAATCACGGGGAATCAAATCAGAAGAGAGCAGAGGCTCCCGCGGTAAAAATCATTAAGACCATTTGCAGGGGGCCGACAGCTGGGCGCAGATCTGGTAATAGCGGGAAGGCCTATGCCAGGTCGACAGCTTCTGTTTCTGGGCCTTGTAAACGGCACAAAACGGGCGAAATTATTTCCTTTTCAGATGAAGATTTACAAGGGATTCAGACTCCTCATGATGATGCTGTCGTAATTTCCCTCCTCATGGCCAATCATGAGATTAAGCGAGTTCTGGTCGATAACGGGAGCTCAGCCGACATTCTATTCTGCAATGTTTTTCAACAGATGCAACTAGGGGACTCCCAATTAGAGTCAGTCTCCACCCCACTCTATGACTTCTCGGGAGGACCGGTCTTTACAGAGGGCAGCATAACCCTTTCGGTGACTGCAGGGAAGGCCCCCCGGGCAATAATTGTGCAAACTACTTTTTTGATCGTCCGACAGTCGTCGTCCTATAATGTAATACTCGGGCGACCAACACTGAACAAACTCCGAGCCTCTGTCTCCACCCATCATCTCAAAATTAAATTTCCCACTGATGAAGGAGTAGGTGAAATCAAAGGAGATCAACAAATCTTAAGGTTCTGTTATTTCAGCGTAGTACGAGAAGGCAGAAGCCCTCCCACTTGAGCTGGATGACTTTAGAGATGAAGGGAGCCATCCAAGGGGCCAACCGATGGAAGAATTAACTGTTGTCCCCCTCATCGAAGGCAGCACCCGAACCATTCAAATCGGCTCAAACCTACCGAAAACCCTCAAAGAGTCCATTCTCACCTTCCTTCGGGCAAACCAAGATCTATTCGCTTAGACAGCTGCCGATATGCCCAGAATCAGCCCAGATGTTATAGTCCACAGATTGAGTGTGGATCCAAACCATAAACCAGTCATCCAAAAGAAAAGATCATTCACTCCAGAATGACAGGCAACCGTCCGAGCCTAAGTAGACAAATTACTTTCAGCCAAGTTCATCTGGGAAGTAAGTTATCCAGATTAAGTATCTAATGTTGTGATGGTAAAGAAGGCGAACGGCAAGTGGCAGATTTACATTGATTTCTTGGATCAATAAAGCCTATCCAAAAAATAGCTTTCCACTACCAAGGATCGATCAACTTGTCGACGCAACGTCAGGACATGAGTTGCTGACCTTCATAGATGCCTATTCAGGGTATAACCAGATCCTCATGCACCGACCAGACCGAGAAAAAATGGCGTTCATTACAGAACAAGGACTCTACTGCTACAAGGTCATGCCTTTCGATTTGAAAAACACCGGGGCCACCTACCAGAGGCTAGTGAACAAAATTTTTCAAAGATAGATAGGGCGGAACCCCACTAAGTGTGCTTTCGGAGTCACTGGAGGGAAATTTCTGGGGTTTATAGTCACCCACAGAGGCATAGAAGCAAACCCGAAAAAAATAAATGCCATTCTCACCATGAACCCGCCATGGACCATAAGAGAAGTCCAACGACTCACTGGACGAATAGCGGCTTTAAGTCGGTTGATGTCAAAATCAGCTGAAAAGTGTCTCCCCTTCTTTAAAGCCATCGAAAAAAACAAAGACTTTGCTTAGTCTTCTGATTGTCAGGAGGCATTCACGGAGTTGAAAAGATATCTAGATACACCCCCTGTTCTCACTAAACCCGTGGCTGGAGAAGAACTCTTCTTATATCTCTCGGCTGAGCCTGATGTAGTGGCTTCTGTTCTAATTCGGGAGGAGGAAGGAATATAAAAACCAGTGTACTATGTAAGCCAGGTGCTCCATCATGCCGAAACACGATACCTACTTGTGGAAAAAATGGTGTATGCTCTCTTGATCTCAGCCCGAAAGCTCCGACCGTACTTTCAAGCACACACCATCACTCTCTTCACCAACCAACCTCTTCGGCAAGTACTCCACAAACCTGATATTTTCGGTAGAATGGTTAAATGGTCAATAGAACTTGGTGAGTTCGACATTCGTTACCGGCCCCGGGTAGCTATAAAAGCCCAAGACTTAGTCGATTTTATCATGAAAACCACTCTACCATCACCAGAAGAACCACCTCAGACAAGTGAAGAGCCAAGTATGCTCCCACAATGGACTCTCTATGTCGATGGCTCATCCACTGACACTGGAAGTGGAGCCGGACTCATCATAAGTGGTCTGGACAACTTCACCATTGAATACGCCTTGAGGTTTGAGTTTAAGGCATCCAACAATGAAGCTGAATATGAAGCTCTACTTGCAGGCATGAAGCTAGCCCAGGTACTTTCCATAACAATTCTGAATGCCTACAATGATTCTCAGTTAGTAGTAAGCCAGATCAATGGAGAATTCGAGGTCCGAGGGGAAAGAATCATTCGTTATCTTGTTAAAGCCAAAGCACTGGCCGAGTAGTTCGAAGTATTCCGTATTAACCAAATTCCACGGTTCGAGAATTCAAAAGCGGACTCTTTAGCCCATCTCGCGTCATCCTGCCCATTCGAACCAAGGCGAGCATTTTACCTCGAGATACTTGTCACGCCCAGCATCGCTGATATCATGATATTACCAGTGGATGGTCAAGAAACGTGGATGAGTCCTCTTATCGAGTATCTGCGTAATGGTAAACTTCCAGGTAACAAACACGAAGCTCGGAAGGTCATGTCTCGGGCAGCATGGTACGCTATTTTGGACAATCAATTGTATAAAAGAGGTCTCATGATGACCTACTTGAAATTCCTCGATCCAATCGAAGCTAACTATGCTTTCCGAGAAGTCCATGAGAGAATATGTGGAAATCACCTTGGAGGAAGAGCCTTGGCATTCAAAATCCTTCGCCAGGGGTACTATTGGCCTAGAATGAGGGAAGAAGCCGCAGAGTTGGTTAAAAAATGTAAAAACTGCCAACAGTTCACCTCAATCTCACATCGACCAGCAACTCTCTTCAAACCAATTGTTAGTCCGCTTCCCTTTGCTATGTGGGGAATGGACCTCCTTGGACCTTTCCCTAGAGTAACCGGCCAACGGAAGTATATCGTAGTGGCAATCGACTATTTTAAAAAGTGGGTAGAAGCTGAGCCCTTGGCCAATATCACCGATTATCAAGCCCGAGGCTTCATTTGGAGGTCGATCATATGTTGTTTCGGGATACCTCGAGTGTTGGTAACTGATAATGGCAAACAGTTTGATAGTGTTCGGTTCAAAACGTTCTGCGAGGAACTACATATCGAGCATCGTTTCTCCTCGGTAGGATATCCTCAAGCTAATGGGCAAGCCGAGGTCACCAACCGAACGCTTCTCCAAGGCATCAAGAGGAGACTAGACACAGCAGATAAACAATTGGCGAGCCATTTGCCCAACATACTTTGGGCTTATCGAACCACAGCTCGGGAACCAACCGGGGAAACCCTTTTTTTCATGACCTTTGGGTCGGAGGCTGTAATTCCCTTGGAGATAGGGGTACCCTCATTCCGAATATAGAGCTTCGAGGAATGAAGCAATGAAGAAGCCTTAAGCATGAATGCTGATCTCCTTGACAAGGCCTGAGACAAAGCTCAAATCCGGTTAGCAGCCTACCAACAGCATGCGGCTAGATACTACAATTCAAAAGTAAGAGGAAGACATTTATCGCTCCAAGACCTCGTCCTAAGAAAAACTGAAGTATCCCGGCCGCGAGAATCAGGAAAATTTGTCCCGACCTGGGAAGGACCATATCGAATTAAAAAGGTGTGCCGCCCTGGTACTTTCGAACTCGAGGAATTAAGTGAAAAGCCCATTCCTCGTACTTGGAATGCGGAACATCTTCGACGTTTTTACCAGTAAAAGACAAGTGTAACAAGTAGGGAATCATATGTAAGCAAGTCTCGTTTGATAATAAAGAACTTTCATTACATCTTTTTTCTAAAAACAAAAATATGCCTAAGGAAAAGTGGGCACTAACAGCCTCAGAATACATAAACAAAAAGTCTGGCTAGGCCAGATCAAAATGCACTGCAGCAAAATGCTCTCAACCAAAGCCCGGATGCTCTCCTCTAGGGGCAGGAGACCCCGTGCCTGATCGCTCTTCGTGTCCCCTAGCCTGGTCCTGTCCATCAGCATGCTCCTCATCTGAGGCCAGCAGCTCCTCGTCCTCAGGCCTCAGCAGGTCCAAAGCTGAGAAATCAAGCTCCGGGTACATGGCCTCAGCCTTCCCCTTGGCTTCTATGAAACCCGTGAGATACTGCTGACCACCCTCGGAAACGACAGCCAGACGGTAGGCCTCTGAGCTCCGGAAAGCCACTAGGCCTTCCTCCACAGCAGCACGAAGACGAGTCTCAGCATCCTCCGCAACAGCACAAAGGCGAGCCTCGACAGCTGCACTAGCACTAGCCTTAGCTTCGGCCCTAGCCAGGATAGTCGACTCCAACGAAGCCTGCAACCGGCTAAAAGCCTCTGTCCTCTCCTCCAGCTGCGCTGGGTAAGTCCTAGAAGCTTCGCCGTCTCCATGCATTGACGGGTGGCCGCGCCCACAAGAACGCCCATCTAAAACCAGAAGCCATGTGTGAAACAAAATTCCGTAAGGATAAGGAATGGAAAGCAACGTGAAAATGAAAAACTCACCTGAAAAGCCAATGCCTCAGTCGCTGCGCAGAGAGAGTCCGTAGTCTTTCTGCCCAACTCAGCAATGTCCCGAGGAGGAGTACCCTTAAAAAGGTGTTCCCTCGCCACTCGAGGATGTCCGAAGACGGAATCATCCATCCTTATAGCCCAGTTGGGCATGAAGATCAAGGCCTCAGAAGTCGCCCCTTGGCTGGCAGCCGGGACAGTGGAGGTCCCTACAGTCACTAGAATCGACAGGGGGGCACTACAAACTAGAGGGGTCTCAGACTGGGAGGGCTACCTCGGGGGAGTCTCCAAGTCAATTGGAGTAGGAGACTGAGCCCGGGACCTCTTCTTAGTCCATGAGCCCGAGGCTGTTTGCTTCTCGGACTGAGCCGACCTTCTCTACTCCAAAGCCAGCTTCTTGGCATGCTCTCGGGCACGGGCAGCTGCATCCATCTCTGTTCAAGCCATATAAACAAAGAAAGAAAATTGCGAAAGTATAAATCACAGGATTACGATGCAAAAAATGAAGAAAAATAAAGAAAGCAGAAGGTAAACCAAAGCCTTTACCGCTCTCGAGTGAAGGCTCAGGGCACGAAGAACAAAGACCTCGCCGGGCCAGTTCTTCATTGTCATATAGGACTCCGACATCCAAAGGTGAGGCCACCATGGCGTTCACCGTTTCCTGCTCGTACGGAAGAAGGCCCGTCTTTTTGCATTTCCCGGTGCGGTCCATACTCCACGCACGAGGTAGGCCGAAGTCCTCGACAAATTGGACGAAAAAAAAATTCTTCTTCCATTTCTTGATCGATGAAGGAGTCTTCTTCAGCAACCTCCTCCTCGGTCGGGTACTAAAGACTACCCATCCAGTCTAGCCATGCCGGCTGATCAGGAAGTGGGCCTTGAAAATATCCATTGTCATCGGTCGGCCCTCTTCCAAGCAAAGGCAGATAAAGGCCATGATCAGCCGTACCGAGTTAGGCACCAGCTGACACAGCGCTATATCAAAGTACTTAAGAATAGTATAAAAATAGGGGTGAAGGGGAAACCGAAGCCCGACCTGCATGTGATGCTCGTACACGCAGAGCTCAAATGGGGCTCTGTCCGAGAGGACATCGCAGGCCCTTTCTCCTACCTTGGCCAGCCGAAGAGCGTACTCGCTTGGGATGCGATATGTCTTCCTAATTACCTCCAAGTCCACCTCCCTCAGTTAACTAGGGATCTTATTGGCTGTATAGTTCCACTCCTCCCTCTCCTCTCCAGCCGAGGTCTCCCAAATATCAGTCAACGCCCTAAGTGTTTCATCCCCGAACGAGAAGTCTTCTTCGTACTCCCTCCCCACATCCAAGGGGATGTATGGGCACTAGTGCCATGGGGTTTGCCCTCGGCACACCCGTCACGGGGGTATTCCCTCTAGAAGAGGACGAGGATGTCTCTACTTCCTCGGAACTACTACCGCCCGTATGATCTACACTACTCCTACTGTTCTCACTACTACTAAGCCTATCGCGATATGTATCAAACGAAGAAGACACGATTAAATATAAAAGAGACACGAACTCACGGAAGTCTGAAGGATTCGGACTTAAACTCCTCTTAAACGCCCAGTGTTTGTCCAAGAGCTCTCATTTTCATAACCTCGCAACACCGCGATCACTCAAAACTCCAGCACCAAAAACTCCCTGCAACGTTGAGACAGAAGACGAAGACTTACGAAAAAGATGTGCTTGAAAAGAAAAATGGTTCCTCTTTGAAGAGACGAGGATAAAGACTCTCAAGAAATATCAGGACGAGGCCGAGGGCTCTCGGGAAACTTCTCTAAAAAAAACATTGAGTTTTGAAATGAGCAAGGAAGAAAGGAAAGCCAAAACCCCTTATATAGGAAATGGGTCATGGCCAACGAGGACCATTTAATGCAAACACAAAAGCCAAGGGGACACTTTAGAGTCCCAAAGCGACCATTACACTTCCCCAAGGGGCGTTATGTCCCACGAGGTGGCCGCCGTTTTCCCTAAAAATGGCTGTTTAAAATTCCAAGGAAAAATCATCATTTCCTATGCCCCGTTATTTACGCAAAGAAAGTCACATGTCACTTCAGCCGCCGTTTACAACATGAAACACTTTCCCATAGCTTGACAAGTCCTCGGCCCACTATCTTCAAGGTCTGAGGAGATGGATTGCTTCAAGGGTCCTCAGACTCAGGGTATTCTTGTCCGAGGAAATGGATTACTCCAAGGGTCCTCGGACTCAAGGTATTCCTGGCCGAGGAGATGGATTGCTCCAAGGGTCCTCGGACTCAAGGTATTGTTAGCCGAAGAGATGGATTACTCCACTAGTCCTCGGCCCACTCTCTTCAAGGTCCGAGGAGATGGATTGCTCCACAAGTCCTCGGACCCAAGGTATTCTTGGTCGAGGAGATGGATTGCTCTACTAGTCCTTGGCCCACTCTCTTCAAGGTCCGAGGAGATGGATTGCTCCAAGGGTCCTCAGACTCAAGGTATTCTTGGCCGAGGAGATGGATTGCTCCACTAGTCCTCGGCCCATTCTCTTCAAGGTCCGAGGAGATGGATTGCACCACTAGTCCTCGGCCCACTCTCTTCAAGGTCCAAGGAGATGGATTGCTCCAAGGGTCCTCAGACTCAAGGTATTCTTGGCCGAGGAGATGGATTGCTCCACTAGTCCTCGGCCCACTCTCTTCAAGGTCCAAGGAGATGGATTGCTCCAAGGGTCCTCGAACTCAAGGTATTCTTGGCCAAGGAGATGGATTGCTCCACTAGTCCTCGGCCCACTCTCTTCAAAGTCCGAAGAGATGGATTGCTCCACTGGTCCTCGGACCCAAGGTATTCTTGGTCGAGGAGATGAATTGATCCACTAGTCCTCAGCCTACTCTCTTCAAGGTCTGAGGAGATGGATTGCTTTAAGGGTCCTCGGACTCAAGGTATTGTTGGCCGAGGAGATGGATTGCTCCACTAGTCCTCGGCCCACTCTCTTCAAGGTCCGAGGAGATAGATTGCTCCACAAGTCTTCGGCCCACTCTCTTCAAAGTCTGAGGAGTTGGATTGCTCCACAAGTCCTCGGCCCACTATCGTTAAGGTCCGAGGAGATGGATTGCTCTAAGGGTCCTCGGACTCAGGGTATTCTTGTCCGAGGAAATGGATTGCTCCAAGAGTCCTCGGACTCAAGGTATTCCTGGCCGAGGAGATGGATTGCTCCAAGGGTCCTCGGACTCAAGGTATTGTTAGCCGAGGAGATGGATTACTCCACTAGTCCTCGGCCCACTCTCTTCAAGGTCCGAGGAGATGGATTGCTCCACAAGTCCTCGGACCCAAGGTATTCTTGGTCGAGGAGATGGATTGCTCTACTAGTCCTTGGCCCACTCTCTTTAAGGTCCAAGGAGATGGATTGCTCCAAGGGTCCTCGGACTCAAAGTATTCTTGGCCGAGGAGATGGATTGCTCGACTAGTCCTCGGCCCATTCTCTTCAAGGTCCGAGGAGATGGATTGCTCCAAGGGTCCTCGGACTCAAGGTATTCAACTCCGAGGAGATGGATTGCTCCACTAGTCCTCGGCCCACTCTCTTCAAGGTCCAAGGAGATGGATTGCTCCAAGGGTCCTCAGACTCAAGGTATTCTTGGCCGAGGAGATGGATTGCTCCACTAGTCCTCGAACTCAAGGTATTCTTGGCCGAGGAGATGGATTGCTCCGCAAGTCCTCGGCCCACTCTCTTCAAAGACTGAGGAGATGGATTGCTCCAAGGATCCTCGGACTCATGGTATTCTTGGACGAGGAGATGGATTGCTCCACTAGTCCTCGGCCCACTCTCTTCAAGGTCCGAGGAGATAGATTGCTCCAAGGGTCCTCGGACTCAAGGTATTGTTGGCCGAGGAGATGGATTACTCCACTAGTCCTCGGCTCACTCTCTTCAAGGTCCGAGGAGATGGATTGCTCCACAAGTCCTCGGCCCACTATCTTCAAAGTCTGAGGAGTTTGATTGCTCCACAACTCCTCGGCCCACTCTCTTCAAGGTCCGAGGAGATAGATTGCTCTAAGGGTCCTCGGACTCAAGGAATTCTTGGCCGAGGAGATGGATTGCTCCACAAGTCCTAGGCCCGCTCTCTTCAAAGTCCAAGGAGATGGATTGCTCCATTGACTCTCAGCCTGCTACTCCAAAATGAGAGTTAATAAACACTGCAGAAATATAGCACGAATCATACATACTTCCTTAAGCTTATAAATTGTACTCATGGAAGTGGGGAGCTTGTGATACTGCCAAAAACTACCCTTCTAATAAGAGGACAACACGTGGCTTCTCCTAGCAAACGGATCATGAGAGGACACGTGGACGATCCAGGATTGGATAGCTCGGCCCCTGTCATAAACCGCCTTTCGAATCTCGGTCACCCCCACGTCACCACCGCCTGCCAGGTCATCATGCCCCAGCTATGGTGAGCCGTCAGGGCAACAGTCTGCCCCCATGCTCGAACAGTTCCTGGTTGAGCCAGCCAGGCAAAAGCCCTAGCAAACGATCTCCAGCCACCTAGCTGGGACTCCTAGGCATCATCACCTAACCAAGTTGAGATATCAGATCACAGAACCGCCTTTAGACTTGGACGGCTCCTGATCAACCAACAAGGTAAAATCCTAAAAGAACGGTCTCCAACCGCCTAAATGGGCCTTTTAGGCATCATTATTCAGTCCAGTTGTGACATCATATCATTGCCGCCCTAAGCAGAAGACCGTCTTCTAAAAACCCTATAAAAGGGCCAGGTATGCATACCAAAGACTCAAGGTTTTTTCCTTAATCACTAGGAACAATAAGACAAGTCTCTAAATACTTTGCTTTATCCTGACTTAAGCATCGGAGCATCTTCGGAGGCACCCCTCCGGCGACCCAGTCTCTCTTTATTTGTGCAGGAACAGGTGCAATTAGGCCTCCAGGTCAGTCATACACATTTTTGGCATTAACACTAGTGTTGAATATTTATAGATTCATACGATTTCTTATCCTATCTTTGATCTTCTGGACTAATTGAGGCAGAAAAATACCACTGATCCTTTTTTGGCAGCCTTACATAAAGACTTACAGAAAGGCACTGCTATATCTGACTATTATGTAAGGGATGGTCTCCTATTCTACAGAAAAGAAATTAGTCCTTAGCCCCACTTCCTCTCTTAAATCATAGATTCTAGAAGACTTTCACAGCTCTTTGATAGGGGTCACAATGGAGTCCATAGAACCTTCATGAGGATATCTGCCAACTTTTATTGGAGACGCATGAGGGTTGCTATTCATCAATTTGTGAAACTTTGTATGATTTTTCAGCAAACCAAGTATTAAACTTCTCTACCATATAGGTTACTACAACCTCTTACTATGCCTAATGAGGTTTTTGAAGACTTATCCATGGACTTCATAACAGGCCTACCTACAGCTCATGGTTTATCAATTATACTGGTGGTGGTAGATAGATTAACCAAATATGGCAATTTTATTGCATTACATAGCCCTTTTATTGCTCATACAATGGCTAAATTATTCATAGATTTGGTGGTTCGATTACATGTCATCCCAAAATCAGTATTTTTAGACAGAGATAAAGTCTTCCAATGTCAGTATTGGAAACAATCGTTTAGATATAATGGAATTGCCTTACATTTCAGTTCAACATACCATCCTCAATCAGATGGTCAAACTGAAGTTCTCAATAGGTGTCTGGAGCAGTACTTAAGAGTCTTTATCAAGGAAAAATCTCACTCTTGGGTCCGTTTATTACATTGGGCAGAGTATTCATACATCACCTCTCATCACTCTACTATCAAGATGACACTTTTGAAGCATTATATGGCAGAACACTATATGTACTCTTTAAATAGTTTCATGGTTCTTCTAACCTTGAGGCTGTGGACGATGACTTAAGATCCAGGGATGAATTACTATAATTTCTTAATACTAACATATTGTAGGCTCAATCCAGAATGAATTCATTGGCTGATGCTAAGAGAACAAATAAATGTTTTAAGGCAGGAAACCAGGTTTTGGTCAAGTTACAAACTTATAAACAACAATCAACGAATTTAAAGGTGAATCAACAACTCAGCAAGAGGTATTATGGGCCATTCAAAGTTCTGTAAAGGGTGGGTCCAGTAGCCTACAAATTACAATTGCCTCCTACCAGTAAGATTCACAATGTCTTCCATATCTCACTTCTCAAACCTTTCTTTGGCACTTCACCAACTGCAACAATTCCTTTACCATCATTCAGTATGGATAACAAGATTGTACTTACTCCATTAGACATTTTGAACATTAGAAAGGCTTGGGTCAATGACATGATTGTTGCTCAAGTATTGGTTCAATGGGAGGGCCTAGCTCCTGAAGATACTTCATGGGAAGATCTTTCTTACATTCAGAACTTATTACCTGGCTATGACCTTGAGGACAAGATGAATTCTAATGGGGTGACCAATGATAGTGCAGGAGAGTACTACCAGGGAGATAACAACTACAAAGGAGATAACAACTACTAAGAAGACAACAAAGGTCTACAAGGCAATACAAGCATTTGGGACTGGCAGTAGAGAAGGAGTACTAGAATCAAGAAGGGTCCTAAATGGATCAAAGACTTTACAACTTAACCAATGAGCTTAGACGTTACCAATAACCGTTTTAAAGGAAGCAGTAGAGAGCTAATTGTAAATAACAGAGCAGGGTAGTTAAGAATAGTATAATTGTCTTGTAACTGTTTTGGAGTTTGTTAGAATTCTGTTATCCCTTGTACATATAAATACTTGTAGTAGCTGTAGAGCTTGTTCAACAATAAACGAAATTGTAATCTCTTTCTCTCAATTCTCATTCTCCCTCTCAATTCTAAGGAGTTTGTCTTGAACTCATCAAGACCTGATACTGTTGTATCACCATGGAAGATTAGGTGATTTTTCGCTACGCAGGTGCAGATTGATATTTCACTACACAAAATTTGGAGTTGAAATTCTATGGCATGTGGGTGTTTCTCTTATCTTTGCCTAAAATTAGGTGATTTAATTGCGTTTATTGCAGCAAGGAATATCTTTTAGTGACTAATGTTGGTGTGGATTAACTAAAGGGTTTAATCTTTTAGACCAGCTGTAGTTTGGTGCTTTTGGTTGCTAATGGTATAGCAATGAGTGGGATAAGCATGACTTCTTTGTTGAATTGAATTTGCCTAGTTTGTGTGATTGTATTTATTATAGTTGTTGGGAAGAACTTACTGTTAGGGTTGAAGAATCTCATAGATGGGGAAGAACTCTAGTCATTGCTACAAAAGCGAGAGGATTTCCCTACATTAGATTTTTTTTTTTTGAAAAAAAGAAAGAAAGAAAGAAAGAAAGGAGAAGGAAAAATAATGAGGGAAAAGAATAAGAAAAAGAAAGGAAGGGAGAAAAAAGAGTTTTTAGGTTTAGGGTTGATGAGGTAATTTTTTGGGTTTGATATGATAAAAGGGAGAGAGGTTTAATTTTATGTTATTAGACCAAAATTCAAAGTTATGGAGTTTTCTGTGGGTTTCACATGCCACTTGGATGACAACGTGTCCTTTCAACGATGATAGCATGGATTTTTGATGAAATTAAAAATTAAAATTGGTCAAAAGAGAAACATAAAGTTTAAATGTTCAAGGATCAAATTGTAATTTTAAAGACTAAATTTGCACTTTGACTAAAAGATTCATAGATCTATAAGTCAACTTCTAATATTCATGAAAACAATCACTTCATTTTTATATATTTGTTTAGATTTGATTTCGGTATAAAGAGAAACTGAGGAGATATATGGAGTAAAGAGAAATAGAGGAAAAAGAAATTATTTAAAAATAATTTATATTTGGTTAGAAAACTAATATAGAAAATTAACTAAAAAATAATAAGTGTTTTTTTTCTAATTATATTCTTTCATAGAATGAATCACAAATTATTTTTTCCAAAACCAGAGAACTTTATTATTGATAAGAATAATCTATTATAAGCAGTAACCTGATATGTAATCAAAAACTGAACAAACTGAAATAAAGTTGCACCATAATTGCAGCACTTTTGAAATGAGAGAATGTTGCACTAAAAGAACTTCGGAACACCTATGCACTCCAATTGTAAAGTAACAAAACTCAAAATTTTGCACTAATACTGATATGGGTCAAAATACCCGGTCCTATAAGAATTAGACACGTGGACCGTGACATCACAAGTAATGATGTTCAACCACCTAAATGATGTAACTTGTGGATCTAAACTATACAAGACAAGACCTCGTACAAATGAGTGATGACCTATAGGTCTAAAAAGGCTAAGGATATGATCTCTCAAGGATAGGGGATGGTTCGTAAACCCACGTAGCATGGGTAAGCGTAAGTTGACAAAACCTACCTCGGTTCCTCCAAGATCTCGCCTCTCTCCCCATCCTATATAAGGGAGCGTAAGTCCTCTTGAGAAAGGGAGCCAACAAAAAATTAACAGAAATAATCTCACTTTGGTGCTTTTCTAAATCCTTCTTTTTCCGTCACCTTGGTACATTTGCTGACTTAACTATCAGAGGTTCCTTCTTGGAGTACAAAAAAAGTGACTTTCTTTGTACGGGTTCATATATCTAGTTGACATAAGTACATGAACAAGATTAGATTCAATATCTCTCTCTTTTTGACCTCCAAGATCATCAGTGTCACTTCCACCTTATTGAAGGCTAAGAACTTATAACCATCCTTCACCATCTTTTTGGCATCAACATAATGGTATCATCTGTGTGACTCGATAGATTTATATTATGATGCAACCAAAAAAGTACATTCCTTCTACCACCCCTACAGTGACAACAAGAAGCGCCATCTATACCACAACTAAAGATGAGAAAGATGACATTGTATTCTCAAGGCACACCGATGAGCTAAATCCTCACTAAGCCTCAAGGAGTCACCAAAACCATGAGGTCCAAGGTAGATGGTCTTAATCCAGTCCCACTAAGATCGATCTAGCCAAAAATCCTAGAGCTCAAGTCATTCGGACCAAATACTAGGAGCTCAAATGCTGATATGAAAACTTGGCTGAAATGGTCGCACAAATAATACCAAACAATGCTTGAGTCCTCTCTGTTTGAGCTCACCACTAGGAAATTAGTGTAGCCATGACAAAAGAATACCTAAAAAGGCCAGGTACCTCTAGACAATGTGAATGTCACCATTGCTCTAACATGGAGCAAGTTATACAAAGTTAAACTTGACGCACGAAGTTCCCAGACCTAGTACTCGGCCAAACCCCGAGCAACACGAGGAATAATTTGTATCAAACTCTCGACAATTAAGGAGACATAAAGAACCAGAGATGCTCGAGGTTTCTCAGTAATTGAGACAGATGAACAAGTGCATTGACTTGGACTTAAAGACTAACAAGCTAACATCCTAAACGAGATAAAACCTTTCGAAAATCCACTCCATCGAGAAATTATGGAAATGACAATACCAAAGAATTGCAAAATGCCAAGCATTGAGTCCTATGCAGGGAAGACTTGCCCCCTTGATCACTTGGAGACCTTCAAGTCTTTGATGTTTATCCATAGTCCATGGGCATTCTGAGGCAATGATGTGCCGAGCTTTTCCAATCACACTACAGAAAACGACACGAATATGGTTCTTGTGAATTTCCTCAAGATCAATTAAGTCCTTCAAAAAACTGAGTAAGCAATTTGTAACCCATTTTTTCAGTAGTTAAGGATCGAGGAAGACAATGGAGAGTCTCCTCAATTTTACTCAACAAACCAATGAGTCACTTCGAGACTACATCACCCGGTTCCGAGTAGCCATGGTAAAAAGTCTGAGAGCTCGATCAGAAGGTGGCAGCAATAGCCTTCAACAAAGGCTCTGAGCCTCATAATTCAACCACTACCTGCCTAAAAACCTAGTCAACTCCATGATAACCCTCTTAGCTTACACAGATGAGTTCATAATAGCTGAAAAAGACCAAGCGTTCCAGAGATAAAGAGAAGAAGCCTTGCTGGAAAAAAAAAAAGAAAGATGTGGAAGGATTGAAATCAAAGATTGAACAAAAGAAAGAAGACTAAGGTGGTCAGAGAAAAGACAAGTCGGACAAAAGATCTCATGGGTTCGAGAATTACACCCTTCTCAATATCGTGAGATCTAACCTTTTGATGGAAATAGCTGGCCAGAACATCATTTGGTGGCCTTCCAAGCACAAAATAAGCCCTTCCAAATGGGACACTAGTCGATACTACTGCCTTCACAAAAATCACGGTCACAACATGGAAGACCGTAACCACCTGAAAGTCCAAATTGAAGACATGATTAAGCAATGGTACTTAAAAAGTTTGTAAAGACAGAAAAAGAAAAGAAGCCCACCTTGAAACAGAAGACCTGAAACTAGAGAATGAAAAGAAAACAAAGAAGAAGTCATGACCATCGAGACCGAAACATAAGGAATTGAATAATGCCCCTACTGTAGGCACTATCTAAACTGTCTTTTGGGGGGCCACCTCGGGTAGAGAATCCTCAAATTCTCGAAGAGCCTATATAAGGATCGTGGGATCCATGGAAGGGCCAAGTAAGAGGAGCCAAACTGACCAAATCATCAGCTTTACAGGCACATAGCTAGAGGAAGATCATTTCTCTCATGATGATGAAATCGTAGTTGCCCTAGTCATTGCCAACTTCTCAATAGAGAGGATATTGGTGGAAAACAGCTCATTTCAAGCCATCTTGTACTACGAAATGGCTCATTTCAAGACATCTTGTACTACGAAGCCTTAAAAAGGATGCATATGACAAATGGCAAGCTCAAACCTGTTTGTAGTATGCCCTACAAGCCAATGACATTTGATGTCTAGGGATATTATTTGTAAAACAATATTATTCAAATTGTTATCATAATTAATGAAAATATTATTTATCATTAATATTTGTTTAATTTTATTGTCATGATTAAGTCTATAAAGTAAGAGCAATGGTGATAAGATTATGATGAGATCATAATTTTGAGACCTAGTCTTCTCGAAAGCTTTTCTATTAAATGTTCATGGTCATAGGATACTAAATGGATGTTAGTAATCCAGTTAGACTAGTACATACCATGTTTGCTCAATTGGGAGGGTGACTCTCAATGTCACTTGTGTGGTAGACACTAAAACAAGTATGTATGTTCCAATTGGAGAATGATTTTACTGAACATGATTGAACTTAAGAACACCTAATGGAGTTTTACTTATTAGTCAATAGGTAGTTCTTATATTACAGTTGTGCATGTGATCCTTAGACTTGAGGCACCATAGTTATCTTGTATATGACTTATTATACTTTGATGCTACTTAATATGGTTTTATTCATGGATCATTAATTGGTAGTAATTGGGCATAATGAGTTTCATATGGATATATATGAGTGTACAATAAGGGATTATCAATCCTAAGTAAAAAGAGAGAATGTCCTATATGATCTACTAAGATATAATTTGAGAAGTTCTTTGGCCAAGATATGGTGATAATTAGAAAGTAGTTTTTAATTTCACCATAAGAATTGTATTCTTGAGATCTAGATATGTAGTATTAATACTAAGAGTTGGACGGTAATTACACACCTTAATTAGCTTAATCGGGACATTGCATGATAGAAGGATTGAAATTCACAATAACTGATACCATAAAAGTTCAAGGTTTCACAACCAAATTCACACTATCTGGGTAGTTATGATATGTTGCTAGGTGTCACTCATGATTGTAAAAGCTAAAAGAATTAATTTAATGGAAAATTAATTAATTCTTATGAAAGGGAGAATCAAAAGGAGTTTTGATTCAAAATAAATTAAAAAGAGTCTAATTAATTGGAAAAGGGTTCCAATTATAATTATATAAAAGTTATGGCCTACAACCAAATTAATTTGAACCTAAAAGGTCACACACAAAAAGGGCAATGTGTAATTAGGAAATAACTACAGGGATTTAGTTTACAATTAATAGTTAGTTGTGCCTAACCCTAACACTATAAATAGTTTATTAGTGTGCAAATTTTTACTAGCACATTATTCTACACACAAGTTTCTCCTAAGAGATTTTAGATTCTTTTATTCCTAAAGAGAGAAAAATCATAGAGAGAAATCCTAATTCAAGATTTTCCCCGTGCAGAATTTCTTTAGAGATCACATACTTTTGTGATTGTTGTGGATTCAATAACACAAGAATTTGGATTCAAGCATCTTGGAGAACTCAACTATATTGTAGAATTTAGGCACAACAAATTCGGGGAGTCAAGAATGTAACAAGTCAGTGGTACTATTTCAATCCTTGAATTTTCTTAATGTTGTACATATATCATAAAGTGATTAAGGGTTTATAGGAATCAATGAAAAATTTTAAATTTCCACAGTGTTTTTTTACATTTATTTCCATCAGTTGTATCAGAGAAAATCTTACGATTTATGCAAGAAATTGTAGTTTATTATTATGGCTGTAAAAGAAATGATCTTAGAATTCTAAAGATTTTAAATTGATAATCTAAAAATTAGATTAGGGTTTATGAAACTGATAAGTGCCAAATATTGCATATTTTTGCCCCTTAATTTACATTTGTTAGCTTTGGAATTTTTTATTTTGAGTTGTTTTTCATTGTTTTACAGGTTTACAAGCTTGGAAAGGAGTTTCACTAAATTGCCAGAATTGCTCGTATAGATCAGCCATTTTTGAGGATTAAATTGTATTGATTCAGGAAGAACCAGGAGATGAACCATATATTCTTGGAAATATCCGGATGTCTATTTTCTGGAGAATTTTATGCCTCATAAAAATGATTTTTCTAGAGAAAGTTATGGCAGTTTTAGTAGACAAAGGTTAGGCTGTGCATGATTTCAGCGTGACAGATCAGCCATTTTTTAGGATTAAACTGTATTGATTCAAGAAGAACCAAGAGATTAGCCATATATGCTTGGAAAGATCCGGATATCTATTTTATGGAGAATTTTACGGATCGTAAAAATGATTTTTCTAGAGAAAGTTATGGCAGTTTTAGTAGATAAAGGTCAAAGAGAAAAAGCTGGAATCTGCAGTATCCCACATCGGATTGGAAACACATTGAACTCTTGGTGTTTCCCTATATAAGCCCCTCTTTACTTCATCTTTAGAAAGCAATCTAGAGAGCCTCTTAGGGCATTCTAGAGGACTTCTACTAGCATTCTGGTGGATCTCCAAGGCTTTGCTACCAATGGGGGAAGTGCTGCTCAACATCTGCGAGTGTAATTTCTCTCAATGTATAGTCAGTTTTAATTTATTTCTTTTTTAATTTTAATGCTTAGCATTTTAATTGTGAAATTTAGTTTTATAATCATGAGTGGCTAAAATCTTCAGCCAAGGTTGAAGATTAAGCCTTTCTATTGTTTAGCATTATATTTTCAGATATGTTCGTACAATTATGATATTTTTAGTATTAAATGTTCTATTTCAATTATTTGAGTAAATTCTTACGATTGATAGTTTATAAATTGTTCAAATTGGATATTTCGTGTGTTTCATTTAACGGATACATTGAATCATTCAAAGTTAAATTGGATATCCATTGTGATTTGTAAATTAAACGGATACATTGGATGGTTTTGGTTTAATTAGGGTATTTGTTGTGATTTGTTTATCATGGATTCATGAAATTATTTGATAAATCTCTTTTATATAGAACATGAAAATATATGCTTTACTTTGGTGGGGTGGATTCAGAAACCTTAGTATTTTTATCATTTGCTTTAAACCAATTTAATTTAAGTTTATATTTCTTTGCACAATATAATTCACAATTCGGAACTAGGTTAAAATATGGTTAGTTTAGATAAAAATATATTTTCACAACACAATTCCCTATGGATTTGACCTCGCACTTGTACAACACTATATTGCAAACAACTTGTGCGCTTGCGAGTAATTTAAGACTCACAACAAGTTTTTGAAGCTGTTGCTGGGGAGTTGTTTGGTTTGTGAAATTTTTGTCTGAATTGATTTTATTTTTCTACTAGTTTAGTTAGCATTTTTGTTTTATTTTTGTTTTAATTATAATAATAATAATAATAATAATAATAATTATTATTATTATTTTTATTTTTTGTTTCTGCTAGTTAGTTTATTTTATTGCTTTTTTCGTGTGGTGTATGCTTGGTCGGAGTTCCCTGAATTTAGAATTGACACCTTTAGATCCCGACTTAGAAAGAACTCTTAGGAGGCAGAAGAGAGCACTTATTGAAAGAGAGACAATTAAGATGGGAGAAAATTTTAGGAATGCAAATCAACCAAAGAATGTAGATCAACCTAGAGCTTGGAACGTGGACTCCATTGCATCCCTTAGGGATTTGTTCGCACCCGTAGTGACTAACTCATCTTCTTGCATAGTGTTGCCACCGATCAATGGTACCCATTTTGATTTAAAGCCTCATGTCATCCAACTCCTACCATCATTTCATGGCTTAGATCTTGAAAATCTTTACAGCCATATGAAGAAGTTCAAAGATATTTGTGCTACATTCAAGTTCTAGAACTTCTCTGAGGAGTTAGTCCATCTTCGACTTTTCCCTTTTTCTCTTCAAGATAGAGCTAGAGCATGGTTGGATTCCAACATGCCCGGGTATATTACATCTTGGGAAGATCTGCTGAATAAATTTTATAACAAGTTTTTCCTAATGTCTAGAGTGAATGAGTACTGAAAGGAGATTAGTTCTTTCACTCAGGAGGAGGATGAGAAGTTTTCTGAGAGTTAGGAGTGTTTTAAAGAGTTACTGATTAGAGCCCTCCACATGGATATGAGAAGTGGAGACTCGTTCAGTTCTTCTACCAAGGGTTGACTCAACCCAATTGTAGCATGATCGAGTCTATGAATGGGGGGGAGGGGGCATTCTTAAGTCTGATGGGGGATGAAGCATACAAGGCATTAGACAAGTTGTCCGACAACTCACAGCAGTGGGATTTTTCAAGCTGTCGGGACAAGTCCATTCGTGCTCCCAAGAAAGGAGGCATCTATAAGATTAAGGAGGATACTGACTTGAGAATAAAGATAGATGCTCTCATCAAGAAGATTGACGCTCTCGTTGTGGGCAAGTCCATCAATACTGCCAATACATTCAACGTTGATAGTTGTTCCATCTGTGCTAGTCCTATGCATTTAGCACAGAATTGTCCCTCTATGTTGGCCTTTTTCGAGTGTCCCATGGAACAAGTAAATGCTTTCAATGACTATCGGAGGCAATCAAATGGATCTTACTCTGAGACTTACAATCCAGGGTGGCGAAACCACCCTAATTTTTCATGGAAGCAGAACCAACTAATAAATCAGGGAGGAACCCCTTATCATGCTCATAATCAATACCCTTCTAGATTTCCTCCACCAGTTCCAAGTTATGGTCGCTCAGCTCATCCAGCACCATCACCTGTTTACCAAGCTCCCACTCAAGCGCCAGCGCCGGTTTCACAGTCATTGGAGGACACTCTTAAGGACTTCATGAAGATGATCGGCCAATCCATCAACGAAGTGAGGAATGCGACAATAGTAAACACGCAAGAGATTGCCAAGCTAGAGAGTCAAATGGGGCAAATCGCAAGTCACTTGGGTGAAAGAGAGAAAGGAACGTTCCCCAGTCAACCCATGCCTAACTCGAAGGGACAGTTTGCTGTTAGAAATTCATCAAATCCTACTCATGGGTAGGAACAAGTGCAATTGATTATCACATTAAGGTCTGGGAGACAAGTGGACAATCGAGTGGAAGAGAACCCTGCTATACAGCAAGGCAAGAAAGTGGCAACAAGGAGAAGAGAGATGCTGAGTCATCTACAGCCACACCTACTATTAAGGATCCTCCTAGGTCGTTTGTACCTAAAGTGCCTTACCCTGAGAGATTACAAGCGCCCAAGAAAGGAGGGAAGTTTGCAGAAATTCTGGAGGTGTCCAAGCAAGTCCAAATCAATATTCCACTTTTGGACGCCATCCAGCAAGTGTCGTCATATGCCAAGTTCTTAAAGGACTTGATCACTGTCAAGAAGAGGATGAATGTCCCGAAGAAGGCATTTTTGACTGAGCAGGTTAGCTCAATCCTTCAGTGCAAGGTGCTTCTAAGGCAACCATTCTTAGCCATAGCTAATGCCTTGATAAATTATATGACAGGGGTGATGAAGATTTCCTTCGAAAATATGACAATGGAGTTGAATATCTTTGATATCACTAAGCAACCACTGTAATTTGATGAAGTGAGAAATGTATGCTTGATAGAGGAGATTATTGAGGAGACTGTGGATGAATCAAGCATTGAGGACCCCCTGGAGGCATGCTTCGCTCAGTTTGGAGAGGATCTTGATTTGGATAAGTTACTTAAGCAAGCAAATGCCATTTTAGAGTCCGCTCCTTGGGAGAGCAGTGAGAAGGAGGAGATCGTAGAACCTAAGCCCCCTAAGAAGGAACTTAAACCTTTACCGGACAATCTTAAGTATAAGTTCCTAGGTCCAGCATATTCTTTGCCTATGATTGTAGCTTTAGATTTGGTTGAGGCTCAAGAGGAGAAATTATTAGATATTTTAAGAGAGCACAAGAAAGCTATCGGCTGGATTATTGAGCATATCAAGGGAATCAGCCCCTCGTTGGTGATGCACAAGATACATTTGGAGGAGAATGCCAAGCCATCGAGGGAGCCACAGAGAAGGCTCAGCCCAGCTATGCAAGAGGTTGTGAGGACTGAAGTGATAAAGTTGTTGGATGCAGGGATCATTTATCCAATCTCTGATAGCAAGTCGGTGAGCTCAATTCATGTCGTGCTCAAGCGGGCTGGAATGATGAATTGGTGCCAACTCGTGTTCAGTCAGGATGGAGAGTGTGTCTAGACTACCGTAAGTTGAATGCTGCCACAAGGAAGGATCATTTTCCACTCCCATTTATTAATCAGATTGTGGAGTGCTTAGCTGGGCACGATTACTAATGCTGGGTTTGGCTAAAGACGTTAAACTTAGCGCTCATGGGAGGCACCCCATAGCATATCTTTTATGTTTGTTTATTATTTTTTGTTACTGTTTTTCTCTAGTGTTTTTTGTTTTCCAGTCTTTATTTTTCAGGGACAAAGCATACTTCAAATCAAGTTTGGGGGTATGCTATGAGCCATACCAGTCTAGATAGTTCTCCATATCTAAGGTCGGCTCTTTCCGTATTATTCACACATTGGGGTCAATGTGTAATTTAGGTTTGGGGGTTGGGAGACACATTACACACACTTTGTCCTAATTTGTTGTTGTTTTTCTTCATTTAAAAAAAAAGAAAGAAGGTAAAGGAATGCTCATGTTATTTTGAAATTTTAGTTGATCTAAACAATTTCTGTGATGTGATGTCATTGGTGAGCTTAAAATTTTGAACACATGATCAGGTGATAAAGTTTTAAAATTTAGTTACTTACTTTAGGTATTTGAGAATTCATATGTTTGATCTAATCTAACATGAGCACATTAGCACAAATTGTGTGAGGTATGACATATGATTTTAATGTGTACGTTTCCTTGTCTTAACTGAAACTGTATGACTTGTTGGATAAACACTTTGGCATAAAAAAGTACAATAATAATAAAAATTTGCTGATCATAAATAAACTTTCCACTAAGTAACTGGACCTCTTGCCTCAGTAAGCAGTGAGTGTTCACGTCAAAAGGTGGGAATTTCGTTTGGTAGTATTAAGGCCAGTTTATTTTGTAGCATTTTTTACTTGATTTAGTAAGTCCTTAGGTGTGTCTTTACACCTAATGCCCTAAAACCATATGGTTTAGGAGTCATTGACTCAACACTCGCTACATGGGTCAACTAGAAAGCTTAAGGGAACTAAGCATAGCAGAGCCTTATAATAAAAGAAAGAAATAAAAACTATGTCACTTTCATTCATTCTGATGGGAAATTCGGTGAATCTTGAGACATGGAGACTTGACACATTGGAGTTATTTGGAAGCTTCATTTTTATATGCTAATTCACTTTACACTGAGTCAGACTTATGATGCCTTAACCTGCCTTTTGTAAGTAATTAGATTTTAATATTTCTATTCATTAAGAAGATGGGTTTATCCTTTTAAGCTTGCTTATGAATGAATATCATGGTGATGTGTGCTTCTTAAATCTTTGGATACCATGAGTGATGAACTTATCTTTATGTTCTTTGTTTTTCATTTAGTTTTTAGTTTCGTATTGCTATGGGACTAGCAATATGTAAGTTTGGGGGTATTTGATGAGTGCCAAATATTGCATATTTTGGCCCCTTAATTTACATTTGTTAGCTTAGGAATTTGTTACGTTGAGTTGTTTTTCGTTGTTTTACAGGTTTACAAGCTTGGAAATGAGTTTCACTAAATTGCCAGAATTGCTTGTACAGATCAGCCATTTTTGAGGAATAAACTGTATTGATTCCAGAAGAACTAGGAGATGAGCCATATATTTTTGGAAAGATCTGGATGCCTATTTTTTGGGGAATTTTACGGCTCGTAAAAATGATTTTTCTAGAGAAAGTTATGACAGTTTTAGTAGACAAAGGTCAGGCTGTGCATGATTTCAGCGTGATAGATCAACCATTTTTTAGGATTAAATTGTATTGATTCAGGAAGAATCAATAGATGAGCTATATATGATTGGAAAGATCCAAATGTCTATTTTCTAGGGAATTTATGGATTGTAAAAATTATTTTTCTAGAGAAAGTTATGGCAGTTTTAGTAGACAAAGGTTAAAGAGAAAAAGCTGGAATTTGCAGTATCTCACATCGGATTGGAAACACATTGCACTCGTGGTGTTTTCCTATATAAGCCCCTCTTTACTCCCACATCGGATTGGAAACACATTGCACTCGTGGTGTTTCCCTATATAAGCCCTTCTTTACGTCATCTTTAGAAAGCAATCTGGAGAGCCTCTTAGGGCATTCTAGAGGACTTCTACTGACATTCTGGTGGATCTCCAAGGCTTTGCTACCAAAGAGGGAAGCGCTGCTCAACATCTGCGAGTGGAATTTCTCTCAATGTATAGTCAGTTTTAATTTATTTCTTTTTTAGTTTTAATGCTTAGCACTTTAATTGTGAAATTTAGTTTCATAATCATGAGTGGCTAAAATCTTCAGCTAAGGTTGAAGATGAAGCCTTTCCATTGTTTAGCATTATATTTTCATATATGTTCGTATAATTATGATATTTTTAGTATTAAATGTTCTATTTCAATTGTTTGAGTAAATTCTTACGATTGATAGTTTATAAATTGTTCAAATTGGATATTTCGTGTGTTTCATTTAACGGATACATCGAATAATGCGAAGTTAAATTGGATATCCATTGTGATTTGTAAATTGGATGGTTTTGGTTTAATTAGGGTATTTGTTGTGATTTGTTTATCATGGATTCATGGAATTATTTGATAGATCTCTTTTATATAGAACATGAAAATATATCATTTACTTTGGTGGGGTGGATTAGAAACCTTAGTATTTTTATCATTTGCTTTAAATCAATTTAGTTTAAGTTTATATTTCTTTGCACAATATAATTCACAATTCGGAGCTAGGTTAAAATAGGGTTAGTTGAGATAAAAATATATTTTCACAACGCAATTCCATGTGGATTCGACCTCGCATTTGCACAACATTATATTGCAAACGACTCGTGCACTTGCGAGTAATTTAAAACTCACAACAGAAACCATAGATCAAGAAAATTCAAGAATGTGTTCTTGAATTAATTATCGTCATGTGATGATGATAAACTTATTTTGGATTGTTTTTGAAACATATAATCAACGAAGATTGATTCCAAAAAAATAATGATGAAAATATGATTTTGCATCAAAGAAAAACTGTTTTGGGATGAGAAATCGTGAAAATCGCGTATAAAACCTGAAGTAAAACAGATTTTCTAGCCAAATTTCAAACTGACAGAATTTAATAGTTTTAAATTGGATTTTATATTTTCAAAAGTGTTGGAAAGAAATGGAAGTCTAGTTTCATATGGCACTGACTATGCTTCAAAATTCCAAGTATTTTTCTGCAATGATTAAAAAATCGAACATTATTCAAATAAGGAAAAACGATTTTTTCTGAAATTCACTGTTTTACTCATTTGTGAGATTCCAAATTTGTTTTTACTTGGAATTCGAAATACAACTTTATTTAATTAATAATTAATATTTTATTACAAAAAATTATATTTTTGTTAATTAAAAATTATTCTTAATTTTGGATTAAAGCTTAAAGAAATTGGAGCTTGAATGAGAATGAAACTTCAAAATCCTTATTGCATTAGAATTATGAATTCTAGTGAGTAAGAAATTTAAATCCTATTTGGAATAAGTTAGAAAAGTATTGGAAACATAATTTGATTAGGATAAAAAATCTTAGAATTAAAGCCGTAACAAGAATGTATTTCATTTAAATTTTATATATACAATGTAATTGTATGTTGATAACGCTCAAACTAACACTCGATTATTATGTATAGCTGAGGTGTCAATATCATGAAGAAAGCAAACTACAAGAGAAAGTGTAAACCTTAACACTAAACGATAAAGTTCAAATGAGAAAATCCGAGTTTTACGAATGAAATTGTATAAGAGAATTGTGAAAATATGATGACGAATTTAATAAATAAATAACAAGGTTCCAGGAATTATTCCTAAGTTCGTTGCCTTATTCTTATCTTGACTCAAATGTTTTATCTCAATTACTAGTTTCACATCCTAAACAAGAAGTTGGTAGATATTCAATCAAAGCACATAAATACCCTAATGTAATTGCCATAAACTACTCTTTAAATCAAATTCAACCACACAAGATCTATCTTAAAAATTATCAAGAAGCGACAATATATTTCAATAATAATACTGCAGTAATGGACAAACCTATAAGATTGATCTACCGAAATCAATTGCATCTAACAACTTTAACATAAGAAAAACTTAACTAGACTTATATAGAGAAGAAGAATGCAATCACCGGATTAAGAAAATCTAAGAGAAGAAGAACATAAATTGCAGCTATCACATGAATTCAAATCCTTCTTATTTAATCAAAGAGTAAATCATAAATAATGCTTAACAATCAATCCATACAACTAAATCAAAGATAGAAATAGGAACAACTACACCTAGAAACTCATCCTTTCACCTTGCTTGGAGTTTAGTTGGACATGGAGTTCATCTTTGATCGCCTTTAGGAAGAAGAAGATGGAAACTCTCTCAATCAATCCCCCCCTCCATTCTCTGAGTCTAAATTCCTATATATAGCTGTATGGAGATGGCTTTATAGATAGAAAAGTCGCCCTAGGGTTTCTGTTCAGGCCCGGTTCTGCTGTTGTCTAGGCCCGGTTCTGCCTAACCTTTGTGTACTAAAACTGCCATAATTTTCTCTAGAAAATCATATTTACGAGCTATAAAATTCTCCAGAAAATAGACATCCGGATCTTTCCAAGCATATATGGCTCATCTCTTGGTTCTTTCTGAATCAATACAGTTTAATCCACAAAAATGACTTATCTGTTATGCTGAAATCATGCACAGCCTGACCTTTGTCTACTAAAACTGCCAAAACTTTCTTTAAAAAATCATATTTACGAGTCATAAAAATCTACAAAAGATAGACATCCGGATCTTTCCAAACATATATGTTTTATCTCCTGATTCTTCCTGAATCAATGCAGTTTAATTTGCAAAAATGACTGATCTGTATGGGCAATTCTGGAAATTTAGTGAAACTTCTTTCCAATTGCTTGTTAACATGCATAGAATCTTCGTGCTTTAATCAACATTAGCTTTTCCATCTCTTTTAAACCTAAAATACCTGAAAATGCATCGAAATAAATCAATATACCAAGAATGACACTTAAGAATTATTAAGGCTTAAATGTGTGATCTAGCCCTAAATCAACCCTAAATGCTAACAAATAAACACTATTAAGATGCATTTTCTGACTCTCATCATAACCCCCAACTAGCTTATTGCTAGTCCCTAGAAATTCAAGCAAAAGAAAATTCTATACTAGAAATAAAAAAAAACCTAAAATCCTAAAAGTAAAACAAAGCAGTGTTAGCGTTAATCCAAGAGTAATTCAACTTTTTGTCTCAAAAATTGCACATAACGCACAACACATAGAATCATTAAATGCCACCCAAGTTCAAAAACAATCTAAACATCAACCTTATATTCGTTATTGACTCTTAAACATCCATCTTACCACAAACCATTAATCTAAACACCTGGATGATTTTATGCACAACATTCATGAATACAAGTCTTGGCCTCTAAAAACATATTAAATTGTGTGACATCAATCACAAATCAAACTCCATAAGCTCACTTTTCAAATCACTCTCCACTAATGTAGAAAAATCACACTACATCGGATCACTAGGTCTTTAATAGGCTTGTCACGTTAGGCTAAGGTAAAGGTCAAGAAAGAACGGGAAGAATTAAACAAGTAAAAGAACTCAGTCTCTTAATTTTAAACACAACCTTTTTAAGAATTAAATAACCTTACTTCAACACCCAACTCATTCAATCATTTTTCGAGCATTTATCTCAATAATTCAACACTTTTTTTTCTTTCTTTGTCCTTTATAGCACATAATTTCTTTCTTTTTTTTTCTTTTTTTTATTCTTCTTTTCTAGCACATAACCATTCATCTCCGTTTTCATTCTTTACTCTTTTCCACAACTCCCACCTATCTCCTTTAGTGTACTTAGGTTATGGTAGTAATTTTTTTTCTTCATATTTCCACCCTTACTCCTCTTAAGTGATTATCAACAAATGTATATAAACTAAGTTCTCTTAAAAGAAAGTTAAGGATAAAATATTTTTAGGCTCGTAAAGGTAAGTAAATGGGCTATCGAAAGAAACAAGGCTAATTTTTTTTTTCGACAAGGCTCAAACAGGTAACTAGCGATAAATATAACAAAGGTAAGCTTGAAAGGCTCAAACGGTCCAAAGATGGCCTACATCATATCCTAAGTAGTGTGCATTCTAGCATTTCACCTCAAGTGATTATCAAATAAGTTTTAGAGCTTGTCGAGACCGCAAAAGTATTCAAAAAACATTCGCACATAAAACTTCTCTAAATGTTTTAGACTAATCATGCAACCTTACCGCAAACTAGAGTCTCAAACTAAATGTAGATCAACACTTAAAATTATTCTCAAACTGAAGCAAGATTTAACTTCTTCTAAAAGTTATATGCTATCTCAATATAATCATATCATTGACATGTAAATTAACTCCAAAACTAACACAAAACATACTAAAAACAAACAAAACTAAACCTAATTTATTAAAAATTTTCAATTTTTCAAATTTTTTTTCTAACAATTTATCCTAACAAACGAATTAAAACGAAAAAGAAAAGTGACACCAAACAATTCAATGGTATGAAATAGGAAATGTGTTTCCTCCACCCCCCAACCTAAGACTTGCGTTGTCCCCAATGTGAAAGAAAAAAGTCGAGAGAAAGAAAGAAAAAAAACGTAAAGAAAACTAAATAAATAAATAAAAATGAAAAATGAAGTTCAAAAAATAAAGATAACGAAAAAGAGTACGATATAAAAAATAATACAGTCATCCGAAAATAAAATAAAAAAACTTAACAAAATAAAAACTAATGTACAATGGAACGAAAGTACCCGATTAAGAAGGATAAACCTGGGGCACCAAAGAGATCTCTTCGGGCTTATCTTCAACATGTTCATGTTCAAAGTAGAGCTTCAACCTTTGGCCATTAACTCGAAATGCATGACCGTCGGAGGGAGCTTCAACTTCTACCACTCCATTTGGAAAAACACTCTTCACAACATAAGGTCCCTTCCATCATGATCACAATTTTCCCAGATGGAAGTGTAACCGAGAATCATAAAGAAAACTCGATTACCTTGTTCAAAATTTTTCCACAGTATTTTCTAATCATGTAACACTTTCATTCTTGACTTTAAGTCCTTAGCATTATCATATGCATCATCCCTCAACTCCGCAAGTTCAAAAAGTTTCATTTTCCTCTCCTCACCGGACATCTTCAAGTCATAATTGAAATTTCGAATAGCCCAGTATGCTCTATGCTCAAGTTCTATCGGTAAGTGACATGCTTTGCCGAATACCAACTGATAAGGAGATGCTCCAAGAACCGTCTTGTATGCTGTCTGGTATGCCCAAAGCGCATCTGATAGGCGCAAAGACCAATCTTTTTTATTTGGATTTACCATTTTTTTCAAGTATTCACTTAATCTCCCTATTTTCTAGTTTCACTTGGCCATTGGTTTGTGGATGTTAAGCTATAGAAACTTTATAGGTGACTCCATACCTGCGCATCAAAGCCTCAAAATAAAGGTTACAAAAATGTGACCCTTGATCACTAATTATAACACGTGGAGTACCGTACCTAGATAAAATATGATCTTTAAGAAATTTAACAACAACTTTATTATCATTAGTGCGGCAAGGTATATCTTCAACCCATTTAGAAACATAATCAACGGCAAGCAAAATGTAAAGATACCCAAAAAAAGGTGGGAATGGTCCCATAAAATCGATCCCCCAACAATCAAGGATTTCCACCACTAAGATCGGGTTGAGAGGCATCATATGACAGCGGGACAATGAACCTTGCTTTTGACATCTTTCACATGAATGACAAAACTAATTAGTATCCTTGAATAAAGTAGGCCAATAAAAACCACATTACAAAATTTTTACGGCTATTTTTTAATAGAAAATGACCACCACAAGCATAAGTATGACAAAAAGTTAACAAAGTATCAATTTCTATATCCATAATGCATCTTCTTATCATTTGATCGGGGCAATATTTAAAAAGATAAGGATCATTCCAATAAAAATTCTTTACCTCAGCCAAAAACTTACGCTTATCTTGTGCACTCCATGTAGATGGAACTTGATGGGAAACCAAGTAATTTGCAATGTCGACGTACCATGGTGTGTGACAAAGGACAACAAATAAATTCTCATCCAAAAAGGCTTCGCGAATGGGCAAAATTTCGGTATCATTCTTAAATTCCAAACGAGATAGATGGTCCACCATAACATTTTCCACCTCCTTCTTGTCTTTGATGGTCAAGTCAAATTCTTGCAAAAGTAAAATCCAACGTATCAAACGGGCCTTAGCATCCGTTTTTGAGAAAAGAAATTTAAGGGCGGAGTAATCCGTGAATATAGTGATAAGTGAACCAATTAAATAAGAGCGAAATTTATCCAATGCAAATACTACAGCTAGTAATTCTTTCTCGGTTGTAGTGTACATCATTTGAGAATGATTCAAGGTTCTACTAGCATAATAAACAACAAATGGTTTTCCCTCCCTCCCTTCTTTGTCCTAAAACAGCCCCTAAAGCATAGTCATTAGCATTACACAGAATCTTAAAAGGCAAGGTAAAATCGGGTGATTACATAATAGGGGTGGTTGTAAGCTTAGAGACAAGTGTCCTAAAGGCTTTCTTATATTTGGGGCTCCACTTAAACTCGGTGTCCTTCAACAAAAGGTTACATAAAGGTCTAGAGATAGTACTAAATTTTTTAATAAACCTTCTATAAAACCTGGCATGCCCTAGAAAAGACCTAACATCTTTAATATTCTTAGGAGTGGGTAGTTTAGAGATTAATTCAATTTTCAATTTATCCACTTCTATCCCCTTTTCGGACACTATATAGCCCAAAACTATTCCGGAAGATACCATAAAATGTCACTTCTCCTAATTAAGCATAAGCCCCTTCTCTTCACGCCTACACAAAACATTTTTCAAGTTAGATAAACATGAATCAAAAGAAGTTCCAAACACAGTTAAATCATCCATAAACATTTCCATACATTTTTCAACCATGTCACTAAAAATACTCATCATGCATATTTGAAAAGTAGCCGGTGCATTACACAAACCAAAGGGCATTCTATGAAAAGCAAAAGTACCAAAAGGACAAGTAAATGTGGTCTTCTCTTGATCCTCTAAGGCAATTTCTATTTGGTAGTATCCCAAATACCCATCTAAAAAGCAATAGAAAGGATGACTAGCCACACGTTCTAAGATTTGATCTATGAATGGAAGGGGAAAATGGTCTTTACGAGTTGCCGAATTAAGTTTCCTATAATCAATGCACATACGCCACCCAGTAACTACCTTAGTTGGTACTAACACCCCATATTCATTTTCAACCACGGTCACCCCGGCTTTCTTAGGAACTACTTGAGTTGGACTAATTCACTTACTATAGGATATTGGATATATAATTCCCGCATCTAATAGCTTTAAGACTTCTTTCTTAACTACCTCTTTCATAGTTGGATTTAGCATTCTTTGTGGGTCTCTACGAGGTTTAGCTCCTTCTTCTAGATAAATCCTATGGGAACAAATTAAAGGGCTAATACCTTTTATGTCGGCTATAGTCCAACCTAGTGCAGATTTATGCTTTCTTAACAAATTAAACAATTTATCACATTGGATATCACTAAGTTCGGAAGAAATAATAACTGGAAAGGTATCACCTGGGCCTAAGAAGGTATGTTTGAGCCCTTTGGGCAGCAGAGCTAAATTAAGCGTTGGTATATCCTCGGAAGATGGATTAGGTGCCTCCCTCTCTTTAGATAACTCCTCAAAGCATGGTTGCCATGATTTCTTATTAAATCCCTGCAACTTATCAAAAACATCAACGACATGGGGATAAATTGAAGAATCATCAAAATCAAAATCATTAAGATGGAATTCCAAAGAATTAGATTTATCTTTAATAAGCTTATCGATCATGTAAGTGTCGAAACACTCATCCTCTTCATGTGGCTGCCTTGAGACTCGGAAAACATTCACCTCCAGAGTTATATTTCCAAATGATAATGTCATTAGACCATTCCTACAATTAATGAGGGCAGTGGCAAGGAATGGTCTTCTAAGTATCAAAGGAATTTTTGACTCCGTGTTCACAATAGAAATGGTATCTAACACCAAAAAGTCAACGGGTTAATAGAATTTGTCAATTTGCACTAAAAATCGTCCATAATATGTAACGACCCATCCCAATTTGGCCACCCCCGAGACGGTGTCATCACATTTTGAAAATTCCAGCACGACACATATATGCAACAATAAAAAATAACACCAATAGAAATTTTTACATCAATCCTCAACCCTCAATAGGGGAGACACAACAATCTGATATTAACTTAACTTAAAATACAGCATAAAATGCATGAATATTTACAAATAATTTTTTTTTATTTTCTCATTAGTCTGAGGATGTGGCACGTACGTGCCTTAAAGAAAATGATCTCGTCTGACTCTCAACCCACCATACTAATTGTCCTGTCTGCTACCTGAAATCATTAAACAATAGGGATGAGCTTCACAAGCTCAGTGAATTAAATTTACTAAAACTACTCATTTGTATAAAAGGTCATTCAATACTTAATCATTTATATCTCATACAACTTGATACTAGCATTCTACTATCACTATACAATGATGTCATAAGATCCATTCTCTATCAATCTCTTCCTCTTATTTATTGGTCCACCTTAAGACCATCAATTATCTCATAATTACCTCGTAATGAGGTTCACATCAGAAAGTCTACCATTTATATAGTTCTTATAATTCTTTGTTTCTTTCTCACCATAACTGTCTCTCTCTGTGAGACTCATTCATCTATAAACAATTTCACAATATCACACCACACATCAGCATTTCAATGATGCAATTAATATTTAAAAATAGATGCAATGCATGAATTATTATTAGAGAACGTCTTCCCATATGTGGACATGTTTTTATCTTAGACCGGCTGCCTTCCCCGTTCTTTCATTCACATTTAGACTGGCTGCCTTCCCGGTTCTTTCATTATAATTTAGACCTGCTGCTTACTCGGTTCTTCATTTTCATTAGACCGGCTGTCTTCCCAGTTTTTTTCTTTTTATATAATGCATATGTCTATGAACAATGATATGAAATATGCATATGAACAATAACATAAAAAAAAACAAATATGAATTCAAATATTTAATTTTGGTTATCCTAATTTTTCTCAAATTATATAAAAAAATCCATTAAATTCCTTTCATCCCAAATCACATCAAATCATCTATTAAAGCTTGTCAAGATCCAATAAATTTAATCACAAATCACATCAAATCATCCATCAAAGCTTGTCAAGATCCACTAAATTTCATCTCCTCATAATTCCTATCAAAACATCAACCATAGCTCATCAAGAATTTCACTTATCGCTTTTATTATTAAATCAACTTATTATTCCAAAATTATTATTTCTCCCCTAATAATTTTCTACATATCCAGTATTTATATCACACCTATCAATTTAATTTTTATCAACCACCAAAGCCTAAGCTAATAATTTATTTTAATATTATCACTAGATATTTCAAAAAATTTATTTAGATTATTTAAAGTAAATCCAACTCACCACGTAGCCCTTAAAGCTACTCGTGGATCACCTTCTTGCCTTTCCTGTTCCTCTCAGAAATTTCTCCTGGTTGCAAATCGTTAATGCTTGATATAATATTTGTATTAAATTTCTAATTTATTCTTTAATTCGTTATAAACCACACCCTTTGAAAATTCCCACTTTGAATTCGAAGAAATTTCATGAATACTAAAAATTCAAAATAAACACTACATTATTACCTTCTGTTTTTCTGATAGCTTCTCGTGATTCTCTATGAAATTCTGCAGTAAACTCCTTCAAAATTTTGCTCTTTCAACTTTTCTTTCGGTTCCCAAGTGTTTTGAGAAATAGAGCAATTGAAGGAAAACTAAATGAAATTCCATAATAACTTAACGTTTATATTATATATATACAAATTTTTGTTTTATCTTAGCAGCCCTCTATTGTTTCAAAGATAACAGCTACATAAAATGCAGCTTTTAACACTCCAGGTTGCAACACCTAGACTTCCAGGTGTTGCACGTTTTTTTTATAGAAAAAATATATCTATATATTATTATTATTTTTTCTTTCCTTTCTTTCTTTTGCTGGCTAGACGTCCTTAGACGTCTAGATTTTTTATTTATAAAGAAAACTCTTTTTTTTTCTTTTTACTGTTCACAAAATATTTTTTTAAAGAATTATTTTATTCAATACTAAATCCTTCGCGTAATAATGTTATTTTAATTTTATGTCATATTTATTAAATTACTTCTTTTCCCTTACATTATGATTACGGCTATTACAAATCTACTCACCTTAAAAAAATTTGCCCCTCGAATTTCTTTACTTTACTTAAGAAACAAATGTGAACAATATTTCTTAATAATTGTCTCACACTTTCACGTAACCTTTTCAACATCCTTATTCCGCCAAAAGAACTTAAACTAATGCAATTATTTTATTTTACAAGATTTGTTCTTTTTGTCTAAAATTCTCATTGGTACTTGTATATAGGCCCAATCTTTCTGAATTTCTATAGCTTAGCTTGAAATAGTATAATATTCATCATGTAAATATGAAATACATTATACCACTGCTTCAACTTTGGAGGCAAATCCAGGCTATTCACAACTAGCCCAATTTTCTCAACAATCTCCTAAGGTCCCACATACCTCAGATTCAACTTTTCTTTTCTTTTTTTATCCTCAACACACCTTTTCATGGAGATATTTTTAATTACACCCAAATCACCTACTTGAAATTTAATAGGTCTTCTTTTAGTATCAACATAGCTATTTGGTCTACTCTGTGATGCTTTACGGTTCTCTCTAACCAATTTGATCCTCTTAGTTGTTAACTTAATAATTGACATCCCAGATATATTTCTCTCATTTCTTCCCAACATAAAGGAGTTCTACACCTCCTACCATACAATGTCTCAGTCGGTGTCATCCCAATACTAGTTTGATATTGATTATTATAAGTAACCTCAATCGATGGCATGTAAGCATTCCGAGTTACTGTGAAATTCATCACATTTGCCCTTAACATATCTTTTAGTACTCGAAAATCCTTTATGTCTGAGCATAACAAATTATATTAAATTAAAACTGTGTACCCGCGGCTTTTTGAAAGCTTCTCCAAAACCAAGATGTAAATCTAGCATCTCTATTTGACACTATGCTCAATGGTACTCCATACAACCTCACAATCTCAGCTACATCCTTCTTCAATCCTGACCACCAAATATTTTGTCTCAATCCTCTATACATCTTGTTGTTACTTGGTTGCATCGAATATACATTATCATATACCTCTCTCAATATCTTCTTTCTCAACTCCGCATCATTGGGAACACATTTTTTTTCATGTTCAAATACCAGAATACCCTCGTTTCAAATTTTTGAACTCAAAATGATTTCTAGTAAGCACTTAATGCTTAATTTTTTCTATCTCTTTATCTTTACCTTGTATCTCTAAGGCATTTTACTATGAATGATTGTACAAGCATACTCATCAACCATAATCCTCTATTACTGATATTCAATTTCAATTTTATCTCTTTAAATCTATCATCAATTTCACATTAGGACTTCCAATAGCAGTTCACCTTCTTATGGACTTTCTACTCAATGCATCAGCTATCACCTTCGCATTTTCTAGATGATAATGAATTGTAAAATCATAGTTACTAATCAACTCCATCCACTATCTTTTCCTCAAATTCAACTCTCTCTGGTTAGGTAAGTACATCGAACTCTTATAACCCATGAATATCTCACAAGTGGCTCCATACAGATGATGTCTCCAATCTTTAAAGTAAACACTATAGTATCCAACTCTAAGTCATGAGTAGGGAAATTTCTATCACGAATCTTCAATTGCCTAGAAGTATGGGCCACAACTTTCCTATGATATACATATCCCAATCATTGATGTGACGTATCACTATACACTACAAATCCTTCATCACCATAAGGAAACACCAATACTAGAGCTGTAGTCAATTTCTTCTTTAGTAATTGGAAAAAAAAATTTCTCACACTTCCCTTACCATACAAATCTCACATCTTTCGTGGTCAGTCTATTTAACAGTATTACAATAATAGAAAAAATTTTTTGAAAGAATCTTCTATAATAACCAGCTAACCCCAAGAAGATTCTAATCCCAATCACATTAGTTGGTCTCTAACAACTTAACATTGCCTCTACCTTTTGTGGATCAACTGTTATACCATTTTCAGATATTACATTTTCCAAGAAAATTATTTCATTAACCAACACACACACTTACAGAACTTTGCATAAAATTTCTCTCTCCTCAGAATCTCCAAAACACTGTCTAATGTTTCACATGTTGTTCTTCCTCCTTAGATTATATCAGAAAGTCAAATACAACCATAAACTTGTTAAGATATAGTTTAAACACACTATTTATCAAGTTCATGAATGTTTTTGGAACATTAGTCAATGCAAATGACATCACAAGAAGTCTTAGGCACGTCTCACTTCTTTATCCTCAATTGGTGATAACTTGATCTCAGGTTTATCTTTGAAAACACTCTCACTCCTTGCATTACTCAAACAATTTATTTATCCTAGAAAAAGGTATTTGTTCTTATTCAAAATATTTGTAGTCTATACACAATTTCATCGTTTCATCTTTCTTTCTTCACAACCACTATGTGGGCTCCTCTTGGTGTCACATTTAATCTAATAAATTTCTTATCGAAAAATTCTTTAAATAGTACGTTCAACTCTCTCTATTCCATTGGCGTCATTTTGTAAGGTGCTATTAAATATATGTGATGATCCTGGTATCACATCAATAGAGAATTTAATCTCCCTACTTGGAGACAACCTAGACAACTCATCAAGAATTATATCAGAATAATCTTTCACCACTAACATTTATTCTAACTTCCTATTTTCCTTTCTAGAATCCATTGGGTATGCCAAATACTCCTCACAACCTTTCTTCAACCATCTACTAGTGGGAACTTCAACAAAATATTTTACATCCAAGGACTAATACATACTTCAATAGACTTCATATGAATACTGGATGCAAAAGAATGGGTTGCACCAAGATCTACTAATATTGATATATCCGCCTTCTCTACACACAAAGCACTTCAAATTTTAACAATTATGAGATAAATATCTTATTTGAATATATTTATATCAAACTTATGTCTCTCAATCCTACATCAGATTACCACTTTCCTTTGGTGGCATATCATGATTCACAGTTCCCATAACATATCTCCAAAATCTAAGAGTCCCACCGATATTAATCTGAGCTACATAAGCAATAGATCCTGTTTGTCTTTGACTCCGTACTACAGTTCCCTATGGCAAGGAAGGCCTCCTCTGGGTGGTCTCCTACCCTGCACACTTATACTGGTACCACCTCTAGGTTCCTCAAATCTAGACCTCTTCCATTGATTCCTTCGACCTCTGATTTCCATCACATCCTTCTTAATCTGAAGTGCTATATCCACTAATCTAACATAATTCATATGCCTCACGTAAGATAGTTTTGATTAAATCTTAAAACATAGTTCATCTATGAACCTCTTACACTTTTTCTCCTCTAGGTCTAACATTTCCAGTACAACCATTGATAAGATCACAAATCTGCTATCATACTAAGCGACAGTCAACACATTTACCCTAAATAAATAAAATTTCTACCTTGTTGGGCTCTAAAGGTCTAAGGAAGTATTTATCGAGGAAAACCTCCTCAAACCTATTCCAGGTTAAGAGTCTATTAATATCTGTACTTACCTTGGGAAGAGTATCCTCTCATCATTCTAAAGCTTCTCCTTCTAACTCAAACGAAGCAAAGACAACCATCTGCCTGTCAGTTACTGGTAAAATACAAAATAATCTTTCTACATATTTCTCCCAAAACTTAGGCTTAAAAGGATTTATAGATCCTTTAAAAAACAAAGCATTCAACTTAATGATCTCCCTGCATCTCATGCCTAAACTCACTTTTCCACTTTTGAACGTTTATCATTTCTGGATTTATAACAATCTCAAGCACTGCTCTAGCCTGTTCATCAAGTTTATGCTATAGGCTACCAACTCTATCATCTGTTACCTTCACTTCTCAAGAGCATGTGCAAGAGCTTATCTTAGCTCATCTCTTTTAACTTCAGATTATCTCATACCTTTACTAATATCAATTATATTACTAATATCAATCATACTATCAACACATTCCCTTTTAGGAACCACAGATTCAGACTTAACTTTGATTTGTCAAAAATATTGGGGCCTACCACGCCCTCTCAAATCAACAACTCTAACTTTAGCTCTAGCATGTCCACGTGTCATCCTCAGACTATTCATTAAAATAATTTATTTTAATCTTTCACTTTATTTCTTTTTATGTAGTCTACAGAATCATAAAACCTAATGCTTTGATACCAAAATTGTAACGACCCATCCCAGGTTGGCCACCCCTGAGACGGTGTCATCACATTTTGAAAATCCCAGCACGACACATATATGCAACAATAAAAAAATAACACAAATAGAAATTTTTACTTTAATCCTCAACCCTCAAAAGGGGAGACACATCAATTTGATATTAACTTAACTTAAAATACAACGTAAAATGCATGAATATTTACAAATAAATTTTTTATTTTATTTTCTCATTAGTCTGAAGATGTGACACGTACGTGGCTTACAGAAAATGATCTCATCTGACTCTCAACCCACCAGACTAATTGTCCTGTCTGCTACCTGAAATCATTGTACAATGAGGGATGAGCTTCACAAGCTCAGTGATTTAAATTTACTAAAATTACTCATTTGTATAAAAGGTCCTTCAATACTTAATCATTTATATCTCGTACAACTTAATATTAGCATTTTACTATCACTATACAATGATGTATACAATGATGTCATAAGATCCATTCTCTATCAGTCTCTTCCTCTAATTTATTGGTCCATCTTAAGACCATCAATTATCTCATAATTACCTTATAATGAGTTTCACATCATAAAGGCTACCATTTAGATGGTTCTTATAATTCTCTGTTTCTTTCTCACCATAACTTTCTCTCTCTGTAAAACTCATTCATCTATAAACAATTTCACAATATCACACCACACATCAACATTTCAATTATGCAATTAATATTTAAAAACAGATGCAATGCATAAATTATTATTAGGGAATGTCTTCCCTCATGTAAACATGTTTTTATCTTAGACCGCCTTCTCGGTTCTTTCTTTCTCATTTAGACTGGCTGCTCTCTCGGTTCTTTCATTTTCATTAGACCCACTGCCTTCTCGGTTATTTCCTTTTCATTAGACTGGATGCCTTCTCGGTTCTTTTCTTTTTATTTAATGCATATGCCTATGAACAGTGATATGAAATATACATCTGAAAAATAACCAAAAAAAAACAAACAAACACAAATTCAAATACTTAATTTTGGTTATCTTGATTTTTCTCAAATTATATATAAAAAATTCTCCTAAATTCCTCTCATCCCAGATCACATCAAATCATCCATTAAAACTTGTCAAGATCCACTAAATTTCATCCCAAATCACATCAAATCATCCATTAAAGCTTGTCAAGATCCACTAAATTTCATCTCCTCATAATTTGTATTAAAACGTCAACCATAACTCATCAAGAATTTCACTTATCGCTTTTATTATTAAATCAACTTGTTATTCCAAAAATATTATTTCTCCCCTAATAATTTTCTACATATCCAATATTTATATCACACCTATCAATTTAATTTTTATTAACCACCAAAACCTAAGCTAATAATTTATTTTAATATTATCACTAGATATTTATTTTTATTTAGATTACTTAAAGTAAATCCAACTCACCACGTAGCCCTTAAAGCTACATGTGGTTCACCTTCTTGCCTTTCTAATTCCTCTAAAAATTTTTCCCTGGTTGCATATCATCAACACTTGACATAATATTTGTATTAAATTTCTAATTTATTCTTCAATTCGTTATAAACCACACCTTTTGAAAATTCTCACTTTGAATTCGGAGAAATTTCATGAATACTAAAAATTCAAAAATAAACACTATGTTATTACCTTATGTTTTTCTGATTGCTTCTTGTGATTCTCTATGAAATAACACAGTAAACCCTTCAAAATTTTGCTCTTTAAACTTTTCTTTCGGTTCCCAGTTGTTTTGAGAAATAGACTAATTGAAGGAAAACAAAATGAAATTCGGTAATAACTTAACGTTTATATTATATATATACAAATTTTTGTTTTGGCTTAGCAGCCCTCTACTGTTTCAAAGATAATAGCTGCATAAGATGCAGCCTTTAACACTCTAGGTTGCAACACTTGGACTTCCAGGTGTTGAACTTTTTTTTCATAGAAAAACTATATATATATATATATATATATATATATATATATATATATTTCTTTTCCTTTCTTTCTTTTGTTGGTTGGATGTCCAGATTTTTTTTAAAGAAAACCCTTTTTTTTTCTTTTTACTGTTCACGAAATATTTTTTTAAAAGAATTATTTTATTCAATACTAAATCCTTCGCATAAATATGTTATTTTAATTTCATGTCATATTTACTAAATTACTTCTTTACCCTTACATTTCGATTACGGGTATTACACAATACCTTTTGGTTTTCTTATCGATCGATCCACTAGTTGAAGTACCACGAGAGTCAGTTTGATCTCACCTAGACAGAGTTGTAAGTAAACGGAGTAGGGCATGAGATTCACAGTAGCCCCTAAATCTAGCAATGCTTTGCACAAGCTTTGTTTCCAATTTGGTAATCCACCGTAGGACAGCTTGGATCTTTATACTTGGGCGGTGTCTTGCTATCAATTACCACACTTGCTTACTCCGTTAAGAATGCTGTCTTCTTCACATTGTGACTCATCTTGAGTGTGCATAGATCCTTAATAACTTTAGCATAGTTGGGAACCTATTTTATGACATGAAGAAAAGGAAGGTTAATTTTAATTTGCTTAAGTTGTTCAAGAATCTCACCTTTTAATGCCAAATTTCTCTCCTTAGGTTTAAGGAGTGCTTGAGGGAAAGGCACCGGTATGGAATCACTATAGGCATCTTATTCCTTGGGGCCTTCATCTTTGTTACTCATGATGTTAGGAATCAAGGTTGATGGTAGAGTGGGTCCATCAATTTCCTTACCACTGCGAGTAGTTATGGCATTAACCTCTTTAACATTTTGATTGTCAGGATTGGAGGTTTGTTCCATATGTTGTCCCCTTGGATTAGGTTGTGGCTGCGAAGGAAAATGACTTTGCTCTTGAACCGTCAATAAATTAGTCAACTTTGTGAGTTAGGTCTTTATCATCTTTTGTTCCTCTTTGACCCCTAGTTGCTCCTCTAGCAACTGTTGATTTATCTTGCCTTGCTCTTTCACACTCTGGGCATGTACCTATATAAATGACTTAAAAGCATCTTCCAAAGGTAAAGATTGTTGTGGTACATTAGATGAAGTTGCTTCCGATCTCCATTGGGTACTAGATTGGGTAGAAGGTTGTGTATTGGATCTCTAACTAAAATTAGGGTGATTCTTCTAACCAGGATTAAAGGTGTTAGAGTAGGGTGAGTATGTTTTCCTAAAGGGTATACCTAAAGCATTACACTTCTCCTTAATCTCAAAATAGGTTGGACAATCCTTAGGTACATGATCTACCCTATTACACATAAAACAAGGTTCCTGGGACTTTACCCTAGCAACCGGTTCGGGGGATCTAGCATCCTTGGTTTTTAAAACCTCAATTTCCTTAGTTAGGACCTCTAAAAGGGCTTTAAGGCTATCATCTTCCTTAAGTTGATAAATTCCAGCGGTTTACTTTCTCTTAGTACTTTCTATGGCATTGGGTCCCATCCAAGTGTGGGCTTTTTTCAATAAGTCATCTAGAAAATCTATGGCTTCGTCGGGATCTTTTTGAAGAAAATCTTCATTACACATCATTTCTATAAATTGTTTTTCCTTACTTAGAAGTCCATCATAGAAATAGCTAACTACCCGCCAACTCTCATACCTGTGGTATGGACAAGAATTCAAAAGGTCTTTGAAACGTTCCCAAACTTGATATAAAGTTTCACTCTCTTTTTGTGCAAAGTTTGAGATTTGTTTCTCGAGGTTATTGGTCTTATGGGTTGGGAAATTCTTTTGGAAGAAGGCTTGTGTCATCTCATCACAACTACCTATAGACCTAGGCTTTAACGAGTATAACCAAACCTTGGTCTTATCCTTAAGCAAAAAGGGGAAAAACCTAAGTTTGGTAGTGTCAACATATCAGCCCTACTTTGAAAGGTTGCTACTACTTCCTCAAATTCCCTAATATGGACATAGGGGTTTGCATTCTCTAATCAATGGAAAGTTGGTAGCAATTGGATCATGCCCGACTTAAACTCAGGTTGTTGAACATTAGGGGGGAACATGATACAAGATGGTGTGGCCGTTCAGGTAGGGTGCAAGTAGTCCTTAAGTGTCCTAGCAACATTCTCATTGTTATTTGTTGTGAGTTTTAAATTACTCGCAAGCGCACGAGTCGTTTGCAGTATAGCGTTGTGCAAGTGCGAGGTCGAATCCACAGGGAATTGCGTTGTGAAAATATAATTTTTAATCTAAACTAACTTTATCTTAACCTAGTTCCAAATTTCAGAATGATATTACAAAATAAATTAAAACTAAATTAAATTGATTTAAAAACTAATAAAAAAGGCACTAAGGTTTCCGAATCTACCCCACCGAAGTTAAGCATACATGTTCTAAAAATATAGCCTATCAAAACATTCAATGAATCCAACTATAAGACAAAAAACAAAGAATATCCCAACTAAACCAAAAGCACCCGATGTATCCGCTCTTAACAAATCACAAAGGGAATCCAATTTAATCGAAAAGCATTCAATGTATCCATCAGATGAAACACAAAGAAAATCCAACAGACAATTTAAACTCAATCAATTATAAGATTAACTCAAATAATTGACAGAACATTTATACTAAAAAATTGTCAGATTTGTACAAGCAAATCTGAACTACTACGCCAAACAACGGCGGGGCTTCATCTTCAACCTTAGCTGAAGAGTCTAGCCACTCATAATTATAAAACTATAATAAAAAGTGCTAAACATTTAAACTAAAACAACTGAATATAAAGAAATAAATAAACAACTTTACATGGGAGAAATTCCACTCGCTGACGGGCGGCGCTTCCCCTCGTGGTAGCAATGCCTTCGGGATCCACCAGAATGCTGGCGGAAGTCCACCGGTAAACACCAAAGTGGCTTAGGAATTGTACATTGGATTATGAAGCCAAATGGTGTTTATATAGGGGAAGACCCGGAGTAAAACAGGTTGCAGAAACGATGTGGGATACAGGCCCGTGTGCGCTCGATCGCAGTGTGGTGCGATCGATCGCAGGTACGATCGATCGCATGTCTTGTGCGCACGATCTCATGTGCGCTCGATCGCATGTCTGCTACGATCGATCGCAGATGCACTGATCTTCAAATATTTCGATGTGGGATGTTGACCTTGCGCTCGTTCAAAGGCAGGTGCGCTCGAGCGCTGATGCGCTCGATCGCATGTCTGTTGCGATCGAGCGCAATGTCTCCAGAAGCTTCAAATCAACCTGAAATGCTGCACTTTCTCCACAAAGCTGTAAAAACACACAAAACACAAGAAAAACGTAAAATAGAGTAAAATAATACTAACTAAGAGCATAACAAATATAAGTTAAGGGTCTAAAATATGCAATATTTTAGACTCATCAAATACCCCCAAACTTATATTTTGCTAGTCCCTTAGCAAAACAAAATAAAAGACTCAATGAAAAACAAAGAACATAAAGATAAAGTCATCACTCATGGTATCCAAAAATTTAAGGAGTACACATCATCATGATATTCATTCATAAGCAAGCTTAAAAAGGTAAACACATCTTCGCAATGAATAGAAATGTTAAAATCTAATTACTTACAAAAGGCAAGATAAGGCATCACAAGCTTGAATCAGTGTAAGGTGAATTAGTACATAAAAAATGAAGCTTCCAAGTAATTCTAATGTGTAAGGTCTCCATGTCTCAAGATTCACCGAATTTCCCATCAAAAATGAACAAAAAGGCATAGTTTTTATTTTATTCACCTTTTTTTTTTTTTTTTTTTTTTTTTTAATAAGGCACGGCTATGTTTAGTTCCCTTAAGCTTTCTAATTGACCCATGTAGCGAGTGTTGAGTCAATGACTCCCAAACCAGATGGTTTTAGGGCATTAGGTGTAAAGACACCCCTAAGGACTTACTAACTCAAGTCAAAAAGGCTACGAAATTAAACCGACCTTAATATTAACAAGCAAAATTTCACCTTTTGACGTGAACACTCACTGCTTACTGAGGCAAGAGGTCCAGTTACTCAGCGAAAAGTTTATTGATAATTTTTTTTTTTATTTTTTTTTTATTTTTTATATTTTCCTATGCCCAAGAGTTCATCCAACAAGTCATCCAGTTTTAGTTAAGATAAGGAAAAATACACATTAAAATCACGTGTCATACCTCACATAATTTGTGCTAATGTGCTCGTGTGAGATTAGATCAAACATGTGAATTCTCAAAATGCCTAAAGTAAGTAACTAAATTTTAAAAATTTATCACCAGATCATGTGTTCAAAATGTTAAGCTCACCAATGACATCACATCACAGAAAATGTTTAGATCAACTAAAATTTCACGATAACATGAGCATGCATTTATCTCTATGACGAAAAGACAACAAATTAGGACAAAGTGTGTGATGTGTCTCCCATACCCCCAAACTTAAATTACACATTGACCCCAATGTGTGACTAATATGGAAAGAGCTGACCTGAGATATGGAGAACTATCTGGACTGGTATGGCTCATAGCATACCCCCAAACTTGAACTGAAGTACGCTTTGTCCCTGAAAAATAAAAACTGGAAAACAAAAATACTGGAAACAACATTAATCATAAAAATGCAAATTAATAAATAAACAAAAGAAAAGATAAGCTGTGGGGTGCCTCCCATGAGCGCTAAGTTTAACGTCTTCAGCCAGACCCAACATTAGTAAACATGCCCAACTAAGTGCTCCACCATCTGATCAATAAATGGGAATGAAAAATGATCAGGCCTAGTGGCAGCATTCAATTTACGGTAGTCTAGACACTTTCTCCATCTTGACTGCACTCGAGTTGGAACCAACTCGTTGTCTCTATTTACTACCGTAAATTCAGCACGTTTGGGCACGACTGAAATCTGGCTCACCCACTTGCTATCAGAGATGGGATAAATGATCCCTGCCTCTAACAGCTTAATATCTTCCGCCCTCACAACCTCTTGCAAAGCAGGGTTGAGCCTTCTTTGTGTCTCCCTCGATGGCTTGGCATTCTCCTCCATATGTATCGTGTGTATTACCAACGAGGGGTTGATTCCCTTGACATCCTCAATAGTCCAGCCTATAGCTTCCTTATGCTCTCTTAAGATGTCCAATAATTTCTCCTCTGGAGCATCACCCAAATCTAAAGCTATCATTATAGGCAAAGAATCTGCTGGACCTAGGAACTTATACTTAAGATTGTCTGGTAAAGGCTCAAGTTCTTTCTGGGGGGTTTCAGGTGCGGCGGTCTCCTCATTCTCATTGCTTTCTCGAGGATCAGACTCCAAAATGATATTTACTTCATCGAGTAACTTATCTAAGCCCAAGTCCTCTCCAAAGTGAGCAAAGCATGCCTCCAAGGGATCCTCAATACGGGATTCATCCATAGTCTCCTCTGTCCTACTACTCTCCCGAGGAGCAGACTCCACGATAGTATTTGCTTGCTCAAGTAACTTGTCTAAGTCCAAATCCTCTTCAAACTGAGCAAAGCATGCCTCCATAATATCCTCAGACTTTCCTTCTTTCTTGGGCGCTTGTAGTCTCTCAAGGTAAGGCGTTTTAGGTAAAAACGACCTAGAGAGATCCTTAATAATATGAGTGGCTGTAGATGGCTCAGCATCTCTATTCTCATTATTGCCACTTTCTTGCCCTTGGTGCATAGCAGGGTTCTCTTCCACTTGATTGTGCACTTGTCTCCCAGACCTCAATGGGACAATTGATTGCACTTGTTCCTGCCAATGCATAGGAGTTAATAAATTTCCCACCGCAAACTGTTCCTTTGAGTTAGGATCAGTTTGACTGGGGAACGTTCCTTCCTCTCCTTCACCCACGTAACTTGCGATTTGATCAATTTGACTCTCTAGTGTGGCAATTGCTTGGGTGTTTTCTATTGTTGCACTCATCACTTCACTCATAGATTGGCTAGTCGTTTTCATGAAATCATTGAGAGCGTCCTCCAATGACTGTGAAACCGATGCTGGCGCTTGAATGGGAGCTTGGTAAGCGGGTGATGGTGCTGGATAAGCTGAGTGACCATAACTTGGAATTGGTGGAGGAAATTCAGGAGGGTATTGATTGTGAGCATGATAAGGGTCTCCTCCCTGATTCCTCAGTTGGTTCTGCGTCCATGAAACATTAGAGTGGTCCCACCACCCTGGATTGTATGTTTCAGAGTAAGATCTATTTGATTGCCAACAACAGTCATTGAAAGCATTCATTTGTTCCATAGGATACTCGGCACAAACCGGCATTGATGGGCAATTCTGTGCTAGATGCATGGGACTAGCACAGATGGAACAGCTTTCAACATTGAAAGTGTTGGCAGCATTGAGGGACGGGCCGGTCATTTTAATGAAATCTTTGAGGGCGTCCTCCAAAGACTGTGAAACCGGCGCTGGATTCATCCACATGATTTTTTTTTTTTTTTTTTTTTTTTTAATAAAAAGATAACTAACTAGTAGAAAAATAAAATCATTTTAGACCAAAAATTTTCACAAACCAAACAATTCCCCGGCAACGGCGCCAAAAACTTGTTGTGAGTTTTAAATTACTCGCAAGCGCACGAGTCGTTTGCAGTATAGCGTTGTGCAAGTGCGAGGTCGAATCCACAGGGAATTGCGTTGTGAAAATATAATTTTTAATCTAAACTAACTTTATCTTAACCTAGTTCCAAATTTCAGAATGATATTACAAAATAAATTAAAACTAAATTAAATTGATTTAAAAACTAATAAAAAAGGCACTAAGGTTTCCGAATCTACCCCACCGAAGTTAAGCATACATGTTCTAAAAATATAGCCTATCAAAACATTCAATGAATCCAACTATAAGACAAAAAACAAAGAATATCCCAACTAAACCAAAAGCACCCGATGTATCCGCTCTTAACAAATCACAAAGGGAATCCAATTTAATCGAAAAGCATTCAATGTATCCATCAGATGAAACACAAAGAAAATCCAACAGACAATTTAAACTCAATCAATTATAAGATTAACTCAAATAATTGACAGAACATTTATACTAAAAAATTGTCAGATTTGTACAAGCAAATCTGAACTACTACGCCAAACAACGGCGGGGCTTCATCTTCAACCTTAGCTGAAGAGTCTAGCCACTCATAATTATAAAACTATAATAAAAAGTGCTAAACATTTAAACTAAAACAACTGAATATAAAGAAATAAATAAACAACTTTACATGGGAGAAATTCCACTCGCTGACGGGCGGCGCTTCCCCTCGTGGTAGCAATGCCTTCGGGATCCACCAGAATGCTGGCGGAAGTCCACCGGTAAACACCAAAGTGGCTTAGGAATTGTACATTGGATTATGAAGCCAAATGGTGTTTATATAGGGGAAGACCCGGAGTAAAACAGGTTGCAGAAACGATGTGGGATACAGGCCCGTGTGCGCTCGATCGCAGTGTGGTGCGATCGATCGCAGGTACGATCGATCGCATGTCTTGTGCGCACGATCTCATGTGCGCTCGATCGCATGTCTGCTACGATCGATCGCAGATGCACTGATCTTCAAATATTTCGATGTGGGATGTTGACCTTGCGCTCGTTCAAAGGCAGGTGCGCTCGAGCGCTGGTGCGCTCGATCGCATGTCTGTTGCGATCGAGCGCAATGTCTCCAGAAGCTTCAAATCAACCTGAAATGCTGCACTTTCTCCACAAAGCTGTAAAAACACACAAAACACAAGAAAAACGTAAAATAGAGTAAAATAATACTAACTAAGAGCATAACAAATATAAGTTAAGGGTCTAAAATATGCAATATTTTAGACTCATCATTATTGTTGGTCATGCTAACAAAATTCTCTAAATTCTCGTTTGGGTGTGCACTATGATTTGATCTAGGCGAGCTTTCACTATCAGACATAGAAGAAGAGGGTAACTCTATTTCGGGTCTTTTAATGAATCTACCTCACTTATCTCTCAGTCTACGCATACACCAAAGGAATTAGAGGAGAGACGAATAAAGAAAACAAAATAAAATAAAAATAGAAAATCAAAACAAAGTGCAATGAACAATGTTACTGTCTTGTCTCAAAGTTTACAATCTTCCTTGTAATTAAGCGCAGTTCCTCGACAACGGTGCCAAAATTTGATAACGCTCAAACTAACATGAGATTATTGTGTATAGCTGAGGTGCCGATCCCATGAGGAAAGCAAACTACAAGAGAAAGTGTAAACCTTAACACTAAACGATAAAGTTCAAATGAGAAAATTTGAGTTTTATGAATGAAATTGTATAAGAGAATTGTGAATATATGATGACGAATTTAATAAATAAATAACAAGGTTCCAGGAATCATTCCTAAGTTCGTTGTCTTATTCTCATCTTGACTCAAATATTTTATCTCAATTACTAGTTTCACATCCCAAACCAGAAATTGGTAGATATGCAATCAAAGCACATAAATACCCTAATGTAATTGCCATAAATTACTCTTTAAATCTAATTCAACCACACAAGATCTATCTTATAAATTATCAAGAAGCGACAATATATTTCAATAATAATACTATAATAATGGACAAACCTATAAGATGGATCTACCGAAATCAATTACATCTAACAACTTTGACATAAGAAAAGTTTGACTAGACTTATATGGAGAAGAAGAATGAAATCACCGGATTAAGAAAATCTAAGAGAATAAGAACATAAATTGCAGCTATCACATGAATTCAAATCCTTCTTATTTAATCAAAGAGTAAATCATAAACAATGTTTAACAATCAATCCATGCAACTGAATCAAAGATAGAAATAAGAACAACTACACCTAGAAACTCATCATTTCGCCTTACTTGGAGTTTAGTTAGACATGGAGTTCATCCTTGATCGCCTTTAGGAAAAAGAAGATGGGAGCTCTCTCAATCAATACCCCCCTCCATTCTCTGAGTCTAAATTCCTATATATAGCTGTATGTAGATGGCTTTGTTGATAGAAAAGTAGCCCTAGGGTTTCTGTTCAGGCTCGGTTCTGCTGCTGTTTAGGCCCAGTTCTGCCTAACCTTTGTCTACTAAAACTACCATAACTTTCTCTAGAAAAATCATGTTTACGAGCCGTAAAATTAATCAAAAAAAAGACATCCGGATATTTCCAAGAATATATGGGTCATCACCTAGTTCTTCACGAATCAATGCAGTTTAATCCGTAAAAATGATTGATCTGTCACATTGAAATCATGCACAACCTGACCTTTGTCTACTAAAACTGCCATGACTTTCTCTAGAAAAATCATATTTATAAGACATAAAATTCTTCAAAAAATAGACATCTGGATCTTTCCAAGTATATATGTCTCATCTCTTGGTTTTTCCTGAATCAATACAGTTTAATCTGCAAAAATGACTAATCTGTACGAGCAATTTAGTGAAACTCCTTTCCAAATGCTTTTGAACATGCATAGAATCTTCGTGCTTTGATCAACATTAGCTTTTCCATCTGTTTTAAACCCAAAATACCTGAAAATACATCAAAATAAATCAATATACAAAGAATTACACTTAAGAAATATTCTGGCATAAATGTGTAATCCAGCTCTAAATCAACCCTAAATGCTAACAAATAAACACTATTAAGATGTATTTTCTGACTCTCATCATATGTATATTTAAAGATGAGTGATTATGGACTTAAGACCAAATAATTGAGTTATCTGATTGGTCATTATTCAACGTAATTTAATGTTTGTTGTAAGTTAATGGGTTGTAATATTTATTCTTTGTTTTTCGGATATGTAATTTTAAATGGGGTTTGCATACCCGCCTCTCTTTAATCTCTAGTTGTTAAATTCTATCTGTATCTTATTGTAACTCCCATTGATTTTGAATCAAGGTTTTTATTTTATTTTATTATTGATTATGTAATGTAATTAGTTAGAATAGTTTGATAGGAGTAGATAATAATTTTTCATGTAAAGCTGGAGGATGATCAAGTGTGCAAGGAAGCAATGAAGGCCCGTTTGAAGATTACAAGACCCATTATGTGAGAATTTGTGAAAATATTATAGAACCCTAAATTTAGACCAATGATTCACTTAATGGCTCAATTGAATAATGCATAAAAATCTATAATCACCCAGAGTCATATCTGATTTGATTGTTTTTTTTATGATGTATGATATGTATGTGATGCATGTTTAATTTAAATGAGGAGACTAAGGACCAATTAAACTTCCTCATGAAAGTAATTGCTATTAAGTTGTAACAAAGAGACATTGTGAATGTCTTATAGTGTGGGCTTTCACCATTGTAGGGATATACAAGATCTATTGTTTTAAGTAAGTTTTGCAATGGGACTTACATTATGGGAGATTCATGACGTCCTATTAAATATATGATATAACGTAGTAAGAAACTAGTGGGTCTAAGAAACTATCATGTGAGGGCTCATTGGTTCAATCACCTACGCTTGTGAAAACGGTGGGTCTGACTTAATAAGAATATGTTGTTCAAGAAACTATCATTTGAGGATGATATATTTTAGAGGCCGAAGGAATGATTGGGAATTATATGAGATGTAATTGATAAGTTTTATCTACCTGTTAAAGGTTTATTATAGCCAAGAAACTATTATGTGAGGTTATCTTTAATGGTATCCCAATCCCCGCTAGGACACCTTCCAACGGGGTCACCCAAATTTCATACCGAAAGATTAAAGAATTCTAAAAGAATAGTGGGAGGTACCAATATGATTAAAGACCAAATCTATTGGTGGATAATAAAATTGAATAGATGCTAATTTTATACTATTTTTGACTTGTATATCACAATGACCAGCCTCAACCCACTATCTAGAATTTTGGATACCAACAGACTAACTAGGCCCAATTTCCTAGATTAGCTGAGGAACTTGAGAATCGTTCTCAATTTCGAGAAAATTGGCTATGTTCTTGATAAAATGCTTCCAACAAGTGTTGCTAAGAATGCACTGGAAGAAAAGGTCACTACTTTCAACAAGTGGCAAGAAGATGACATGAAGGCTAGATGCTACATGCTAGCATCAATGTTTAATTAGCTTCAAAAGCAACATGAGAAGATGGAAAGCGCTTATGCGATGTTGCTTCACTTTCAAGAGTTGTATGGTGAGTACAGTCGCACTACGAGGTTCTAGATCTCAAAGGACCTCTTTAGGGCTAGAATACCCGAAGGATCATCAGTCCATAGTTTATTAAAGGCCAAAAAGAAAATGGACAAGTGCTTCCATTGTGGCAAAGATAGACACTAGAAATTGGAAGGAGTATCTTGAGAGTTCAAAGGGAAAACCTTTAGAAAGTATGTCCAATTTAGTTCTTGTTGAGAACAATTTGTTAATAAAAGATGCTTCTACTTGGGTATTAGATACTAGATGTAGTTGGTACATTTGCAATAATTTGCAAGGACTAAAAAGAAGCAGGAAGCTGAGTAAATGAGAAGTCACCATTCATCTTGGAAATGAAGCAAGTGTTGTTGCATTAGCCGTAGGGACTTATTACTTAGCTTTACTATCTAGAAAGATTTTAGAATTAAAGAATTGTTTTTATATGCCAGTTTTGATTAGGAATATTATTTTAGTTTCTCTTTGGACAAAGTGGGTTATGAACTATATTTTAAAAAAAATTTATGTTCATTTTCTTTAAATAATGAGTTATTCAGTACTAGTACATTAATAAGTGGTCTTTATATTCTTGAATTGAATGGTAATATATTACATATTGATCAACAAGGTAATAAAAGGGAAAGAGATGAAATTAATCCTTCATATGTATGACATCTCTAACTTGGTCATATAATGAGATTATGATTAACAAGTTGGCTAAAGATGAATACTTTGATTCATTGGCTTTCAAGTCATACCCAACATGTGAATCTTGTCTCATAGGTAAAATGATTAAGACTCCATTTAGGGCCACGGAGAAAGAAAGAGCTGTTAACATATTATGATTGATCCACAAAGATGTTTATGGGCCATTAAACTAAATTGCTATGGAATGTTATTCTTACTTCATTACCTTCATCGATGACCATTCAATGTTAGGGTATATGTATCTTATGAAGTACAAATTTGAATCCTTTGAAAAGTTCAAGGAATTTAGATATGAAGTGAAAAAAACAAACTGAGAAAAGTATCAAAGTTCTTCTATCTGATCAAGGAATTGAATACTTGACCAATGACTTTTGGGATCATCCCAAAAAGAATGGAATTCTCTCACAATGGACTCTTCATGGAGCACCTAAGCTGAACAGTTTGTCCAAAAGGAGAAATCGTACTTTTTTGGATATGGTGTAATCGATGATGACTTACATTGTTTTTCCAATTTCTTTATGCGGTTATACCTTGGAAACTGTTGCATATTTGTTAAATAGAATTCCTTCCAAGTCTGCACCTAAGAGTCTTAAACATGTTATGATCTAGGGTGGTCCTGCATATGTCAAAAGATTAGTTGAAGACAAGTTAGAAGCAAGGTCTGATAAGTGTAGATTTATGGGATATCCTAAAGAAAGTTAATTTTATCTCCCTAATGAGCAAAAGATGTTTGTGTAAAAATTTGCTACCTTTTTAGAGAAAAAGTTTGTTTTAGATGGAAGCAGTGAGAGTAAAATAGAACTTGAAAAGGTGTCTCAAAAACCAAAAATCAACAATGATCAATCTTAGGAGCTTATTGTAACAGAGTCTCCTATCACATAACCTCATCATAGATCGGATAACATACCTAGAGCATTGGAGAGATATGGTATTTCATCGAGGGTGATGTAGAGGTACACCTTATTGGGAATAAGGATCTTATGAACTACAAGGAAGCGATGTCAGACACTAATTCAAGAAAATGGCTTGAAGCCATGAAATCTGAAATGAAATCCATGTATTCTAACCAAGTTTGGAACTTTGTTGACCTTCTTGAAGGTATTGTACCCAATGGTTGCAAATGGGTCTATAAAAAAAATATGGGTACTGATGGAAAGGCAGAGACCTTTAAACGAAGGCTAGTAGCGAAAAGTTATAAACAAATATAAGGAGTTGACTTTGATGAAACTTTTGTCTTGTAGCTATGTTAAAGTCCATCAGGATCTTGCTCGTAATAGTTGCACACTACGATTATGAGATATAACAAACGGATGTTAAAATTACCTTCCTCAATGCTAACATAGAGGAAAAACTATACATAGATAAACTAGAGGGATTTTTATACAGTTGTTGTGACCACAAAGTGTGTAAACTGCACATATCAATTTATGGATTAAAACAAGCTTACTAAAGCTGGAACATCCAATTTGATGTGGCAATCAAAACGTTTGGTTTTCTAAAAAATATAGAAGAACTGTGTGTGTACAAGAGGACTAATGGGAGTGCACTTATATTTTTGATATTGTATATTGATGACATACTACTCATTGAGAATGATGTAGGTATGTTATAATCAATCAAAGTCTGGCTTTCAAGAAACTTCTCCTTGAAAGATTTGGGAGAAGCATCCTATATTATGGGAATAAAGGTTTATAGAGATAGATCTAGAAGGATGCTTGGCTTATCCCAATCTACATACACAGACAAAATGTTGAAGATGTTTAAAATGGAAAACTCTGAGAGGATTCTTACCTTTCTAACATGGAGTACATCTCTCTAAGCAGATGTCCCCAAAGACACCTGAAGAGAGAGGGAACACGAGTTAAATCCCCTATGCTTCGGCGATAGGAAGTCTCATGTAAACTATATTATGTACCAGCCTAATATTAGTTATATTATAAGTATTACTAGTAGATATCAGTCTAATCTAGGTTTAAAATGTTGGGTTATTGTGAAGAACATTCTTAAGTACTTTAGAAGAACTAAAGATTTTTTCATCACATATAAATGAGGTGATTTGAAATTGAAAGTGTATATTGATTCAGACTTCCAATCTGACGTGGATGATAAAAAAATCCACTTCTAGGTTTGTGTTCACATTGTATTGTGGAGCAGTGAGCTAAAAGAGTTATAAGCAAGTTTCAACTGGAGATTCCACCAATGAGGTTGAATGTTTATTGCTGCATCTAAGGCTACAAATGAAATGGTTTGGATGAAAAGTTCATCACCGAGTTTTGTGTTCTTCGTAACATTGAATTCATAGTACCTTGTACTGTAATAACAATGGGCTATAGCTCAAGCCCGAGAATCAAGGTCCCATAAAAAATCAAAGCATATTGAGTAGCTCATCCAATTGATTAGCATAATCATTGGGTATGGGAACATAAGCATACAAAAGGTTGCGTCAATAGAGAATACAACAAATCTAATAACTAAGGCATTAGCACAGCAACACTTTGATCATCATCTTAAGAAGATGGGTATTAGATATATAAATGATTGGATTTAGTACAAGTGGGAGATTGTTAGTAGTATGTCCTACAAGCCAATGACATTTGATGTCTAGGCATATTATTTGTAAAACAATCTCATTTGAATTATTATCATAATTAATGGCAAGTTTATTTATCATGAATATTTTTTTAATTATATTATCATGATTAAGTCCATAGAGTAAAAGCAATGGAGATAGGATTATAACGAGATCATAATTTTAAGACCTAGCCTTCTTGAAAGCTCTTCTCTTAAATGTTCCTAGTCATAGGATACTAAATAGACATTAGTAATCTAGTTATATTGGTACATACTATGTTTGCTCAATTAGAGGGTGATTGATCTTAATGTCACTTGTGTGGTAGACACTAAAATAAGTATGTAGGTGCTCATTGCGGAATGAGTTCACTGAACATGGCTCGAATTTAAGAACACCTAATGGAGTTTTACTTGCTTGTCAATAGGTAGTTCTTATGTTATAGTTGTGCATGTGATCTTTAGACCAGAGGCACCATGATTATCTTGTGTGCGACATATTGTACTTTGATACTATTTAATATGGTTCTCTTCAATCATTAATTGGTAGTAATTGGATATAATGGGTTTCATATGGAGGTTTGTGGGTGTACAATAAGAGATTTATCACTCCTAAGTAAAAAGAGAGAATTTTCTATGTGATATACTAAGATATAATTCAAGAAGTTCCTTGGCTAAGGTAGGGTGAGAATTAGAAAGGATTTTCTAATTTCCTCATAAAAATTATATTATTGAGATCTAGATACATAATATTAATGGTAAAAGTTTGACAGCAATTCCATACACTAATTAGCTTAATCGAGACATTGCATTATAGAATGATTGAATTGCACGTAATTGATAATAGAAAGGTTCAAGGTTTCCCAACTAAATTAACACTATTTGAGTAGTCATGATATGCTGCTAGGTGTAACTCATGACTGTAGAAGCCCTAACAATTAATTTAATAGACAAATAATTAATTGTTATAAAAGGAAGAATCAAAAGGAGTTTTGATTCAAAATAAATTAGAAGGAGTTCTAATTAATTGGAAAGGGTTTCAATTGTAATTACATAAAATTTATGGCCTACAACTAGATCAATTTGTACCTAAGAGGTCACACACAAAAGGAGTAATGTGTAATTAAGATATAATTGTAGGGGTTTAGTTTGCAATTAATGGTTAGTTGCTCCTAACCCTAACACTATAAATAGTTTATTACTGTGTAGATTTTTGGTAGCACATCATTCTACACACAAGTTTCTCCTAAGAGATTTTAGACTCTTCTATTCCAAAAGAAAGAAAAAACATAGAGAGAATTCTTTATTGAAGATTTTCTCTGTGAGTACTCTCTTTAGGAAATCACATACTTTTGTGATAATTGTGGATTCAAGAACGCAAGATTTTAGATTCAAGCATCTTAGAGAACTCAACTATATTGTAGAATTAAAGCACAACAAATTGAAGGAGTCAAGAGCACAGTAAATCAAAGGTAATATTTTTATTCTTGAATTTTATTGATGTTATAGATAAATCATAAGGTGATTAAGGGTTTATAAGGAATCAATGAAAAATTTTAAATTTTCATTGCGTTTTCTACATCGATTTCCTTCAAAACTCTCCATGTAATACCCCGAGGCCTTATCAAGAAATGCAACTTGGAAATCCTCGGACTTCTTATAAGCCTCCATAATAGAAGGTGGTCCTACAACAGTCAACTCCTCCCTGAGATTCGAAGCATGTTCTTAGTCCCAACAAGTTTGGCAACTTCAGAGGTTAGCTTCTCATTATCCATCACGATGGACTTAATGAGCTGACAACTCAAAGTTAGTTCTCATTGAATTTCCCCCTCCCTAGCCTTTAATCGACGGTTCTTATCCTTAAGAGCATGAACAACTATGTTTTTTTTTCCACCAAGGACTCCCTAAGAACATCATACTCTTTTCAAAGACCTGCAATTATCTTATTCATGGTAACAAGGGAGTTACTAGCAATAATGATGTATGCCCTAGCCTGCAACAAAAGAACATCAATCAATAGAAATTTAAATAGGACATCGGATCATAAAAAAAGGAACTTCGAATATTACTCTATAACAAGACTACACTAGGTTGTGCCTGCTCATTACGACAGAGAGGTTGGTGATATCACCTCTTTAGTTGAAAAAGTATCCTCTTGAGAAGTTTAGCAATTATAGAACGGCTCTTTAACACTGAATTCCAAACCCTTATGTCCCAATAAGGGATGTACACTTTAGGATCCTCCTCAGCAGCCCCCGTATAAGGAGAGAGAACTTGGGAGAGTGAAATGATTTGCTGGGCCTGAGTGCTAGAATTAGAAGTCGCTATGGTAGTTTGAAGAACCTGAGGAGTTGAAGTCCTAGGAAGCTCTTTCTCTTTTCCTTTAAAGGTTTTAGTTCCCCGAATTTTTGGATTCTTCTTTGTAGCCTCTTTTTTGGCAAGAGGCAAATGTGGGATCAAAAGAAAAAGCCTTGCGCTTCTTGGAAAAAAAACAATCTTTTGAGCTTTCTTTTCCAACTTAGTGCTATTTAGTACGGTATTAGCTACAAAGAAAACCAAAGTCAGACAATGAATCATAAACCAAATAGAATAGCATAGATGAAGCAGTTTTTACCCTTCAGAATGATAAGTGTCAAAGCAGCTAAGACCATAACACTTCAACACTTCATCATTGGCCAGTTGTTCTTTACGAACCCTTTTTCTTGCTCTCTAGGAGTTTCTCTACCACCTCATTCTCTTTCAAGGATAGAGTGAGAGGATTCTGGTTTGATATGTCTCAGTAATTCCACCTTAGTAGAACATGAAGAGATTTTGGGCCTTCAATGAAAAAGAACTTCTCTTTCCAACCCTTGATCGAAGAAGGGCCCTAAACAAAAATTTTGTTGTACTTAGGAGAAACATTGAGCCATCCCAAACCATGGTACCTCATCAAGGTGTAGATCCATTAGAACATCCTAATTTTGTTCCTCACATCACCCTTATGGAACCTAATGTGCATTTGAAGCCCAACACATTTATGAGGGAATTTAGCAGCAACAGAGCAAGGAAAACACCAAAGTGATTCAAAATCCCTTGCAAGTCAAGGTCAAGAGGAAATCTCAACGCTGCTTTCAAGTGATCTATGTAGTAGGTCAGATAGAAGGGTGGCCTAACTGGTACAGTGGAACAAGCCTTAACGTCCTCAACCACTCAATAGGGCTTCCAATAAGCATGCACAAAATATTTCTCACGAATGGAACGAATCTCTTCACGAGAAATGGTGCTCAGTATCTTCAAAGATGGATCATCACTGAAATCCCTAGGACGGACTTGATCATCCTTGACCACTCTAAGTTCAGTAGACATTCTTAAAGGAAAAGAAAGAAAATCTAAGAAAATAAGGGAGTTTTGAAAGAAAAAGATGCCTTATGTTTTGAATATTGCAAATGAGGAAGAAGAAGGAGCTAACACCTAAGTGCCCCTTTTATAGTCACAATAATGCCATGAGAAACATCATATATGCATGTTTCCCATGACATTAAAGCTGATGGTGCAAGGGTATATATCAGGCAGTTCAGAATTTTCGTCATCAATTCCTACGGCACACACAAACGCTTTAAAAAACCCAAGTGTCTGGCCCATTCCTATGGTCATTGAGAAACTCAGAAGAGTTCGAATCATTTAGGTCCTATAAGGCCCACCAAAGTCCTTAAGCACAAAAAAGGTGGAAATAAATCTTCTATAGCAATACAGTTCCATCCCAAAGTCAAAAGGGGAGCACGATCTCAGTCACATGACTCCCACTCAGCATGGATTAAGATTTCAGTCAACAATTCCTCTTAAAGTAGGACTAAGACTCCAAAATCTATGTAGTTCCACCTTGAATTTATAAAAAATATGACTTCAGTGGCATCACCCTTAACAAAAAAGAGTTGCAATTTCAATCATGTAATTCTTGTCAAATAGGAAATACGACTTCAATCACACATTTTCCTACTGATACAGAACACATTTCCTATTGATATGGAACTAAGGCTTCCGAAGCCATACAATTCCATCTTGAACTAACAAGAGTTAAGATTTAGTTAATGTAACTCCTACCGAAGTTGGAATTAAAACCTTCGCAGCCATGCAATTCCACATCTGATCAGTAAAGAATTACGACTTCTGTTTAACAATTCTTACCAAAGGAATCACAAACTTCTACCGAACAATTCTTGCTAAGATGAAACTCATGCTTTCGTTCCCACACAGTTTCAGCCAATCCAAAATGGAACTAAGCCTCCCACAACCACACAATTCCACTTGAAAACTATGTAAACCTGTAGGCACCCATCAAATTCTGTACCGAAATGCCTAGTTAAGCCAAGAACAACGCCGAAAACTTAGAAAATGAATTCTACTCCTTCAAAAAACTCTTAGCTTTTAAGGGAGTGGGGGCATATGATATAGGTCAAAATACCAATCCTTTAAGAATTCGACACATGGATTGTGACATCATAAGTAATGATGTTTAACCACCTAAACGACATACTTGTGGATCTAAACTATACAGGACAAGACCCCATAAAAATGAGTGATGACCTATAGGTATAAAAAGACTAGGGATCTAACCTCTCAAGAGCATTGGATGGTTTGCAAACCCATGCAGTATGGGTAAATGTACGTTGGCAAAACCTACCTCAGTTCCTCCAAGATCTAGCCTTTCTCCTCAACCTATATAAGGGAGCTTAAGTCCTCCTGAGAAAGGAAGCCAACACAGAATTAACAAAAATAATTTTTCATTTTGGTATTCTTCTAAATCTTTCCTTTTGTGCCACCTTGATACATTTATTGACTTAATCATTGGAAGATCCTTCCTAGAGTACAAAACTCCAGGTGACTTTCTTTGCAGGGATTCGTGTACCTAGTAAACATACTATCTCTTTTACCTCCAAGGTAACTGTATCACTTCCACTTTGTTGAAGGCCTAGAACTCAGAACCATCTTTCACTATGTTTTTGGCATCAACAAATACCATACCTCTAACCTGTTAGCTCTATGGACTCCTGAATCACGAATTATTTGTTAAAAAGAATGAAAAGAATTTGTAGAGGTGAAAATAAATGAACATAATTAGAATATGATGTATTCATTCATACTAATATGCACTTTATAGGTGATGAAATCACTATCAACATTTGTGTGTTCCAACATTGGACCTGACAAAAGTGCAAGTTCTTATAAGATCGCCAAGCAAGACTTGTCTCACCTAATCACAATGAGAGAACTCAAACCCAAGCATTCTTGACAAAGAGAGTAAGCCTGAACCATTGCGTTAACGCTTTAATTACTCTTATAATTGTTGCTTTTATTATTGCTTGTTTAAATTAGGCTCTCAACAATTTTTTTATTTATTTTACTATGCTAGTTTAGCTCTATTTTTCAAAACAAATATTTTTCATGCACTTTAATTTGTTAGTGTTGTTTTCTTAACTTCATGTTCTTGCAAATTTTGTGTAGATATCGGAAAAATCAAATCAGAAAAAGAACATTAAAATAACAAAAAGAAGGTCTTCTTTTTAAAATCCTTGATCCCATTTTGTTTTCCTTTAATTCAATTAGCATTGGGATATATAAAGATATGATACTATTAACCCCTAATTTGTGCAAATTTGAACATGGCTAATAATTTGAAATTGTGGCTTTGATGGAGAAATTTGAATTTTGAGCTTGTTTTTCACTTCAAGTAGAAGTCCCATTTTGGTTTTTAAATGATGTTATTGTATTGATTGAGTAAATGTTTATTTTAAGTAGTAAGTGTGGCCTAAGTGAGAAATTAAGAAACTATGTGAGGAAGATAAAATCAATCCCACCACTGATACTAAGAGAAGAAAACAACGTGAAACAAAAAGAGAAAATTAAGGAATGTGCATGATAAATTTGAAAAAAAACTGCAGGTAATAGTTACAAAGAAAATTGTCTTCAATTTGTACAAAAAGAAAAAACTCCAAAACAATCAAGCTCCTACACGCACACATCAACAAAAGACCTAGAGTCTCTTCAGGTTGTTTTATTGCCAATTTCTTAGTTTTTAATTTATATAATTATTGCTATTGTCCTTCAAAATTGTTGTAATTTCTATTTGTGTTTCTTCAATCAAGTCAATTTGCACAAGTTTTATGTGTTTTGTATTCGTTGTTGTTGTTGTTGTTGTTTACATCTCAGCTTGAACAATTACTCTAGTAAACATTCAAGTTCTTTTAGATTTCCCTATCTTTCACAATCACTTGATTTTTTTTATTGTCGATCTATTGACTTAGAATTTTATTTGTTCATTAAAGTTCACTTCAAATTGGAATTTCAAGTTCCTAACAAGCCCACAAGTTCACGTCCGCAAACATATATGATGAGAGTCATAAAATGCATCTTAACAGTACTTAATTGTTATCATTTTAGGATTGATCTAGGTTTTAATTTTACTTTTATATGTTAACAACTCTAAAGAATCATTCTTGGATCATTGATCTATTTCGGTGTATTTTCAGGTACTTTAAGCTCAAAAGAGGAGGAAAAGTTATCATTGCTTGAGGCACAAAGACTCGAGACATACTGGAGTGAAGGAATGCTTCCGGAAGAACAAGATAGAGGGCTTAAAAGAGCAACAGCTACTACCTGCACTGGAAAGGAGTTTCACTAAATTGCCATAATTGCCCGTATAGATCAATCATCTTTGCAAATTAAACTGTATTGATACAAGAAGAACCAGGAGATGAGCCATATATTCTTAGAAAGATCCAGAAGTCTATTTTCTGGAGAATTTTACAGTTTGTAAAAATAATTTTTCTAGAGAAAGTTATGGCAGTTTAAGTAGACAAAGATCAGGCTGTGCAGGATTTCAGCGTGAAGGGCATGTGAAGGCTTAAATGCCACATCCCACATCGGTTGGAAACACATTTCTATATCCCACATCCCACATCGAATTGGAAACACATTGCACTCATGGTATTTCCCTATAAAAGGCCTACTCCACTTCAGCTTTGAGGGCCATCCGATCAATCGGAGCTCATCTGAAATCATCAGAGAGTGACTCCAGAGGGCCTTTAGGAGCAATCCAGAGGGCCTTTAGGAGGAATCCGAAGTATACTTTTGGAGGAAAAGCTGAAGAATTGCCGAAGCTTTCGCTACCAAGGAGGAGATGATCGTTGAGAGGCTGGAGGCAACTCAAGGAAGCATGAGCTCCATGGCCGGCTAGTCTCCAAGCAAGGCGAAGGGATGAATCCCTAGGTGTAGTTGTTCTTATTTTCCTTTATTTGATTTAGTTGTAGTTTGGTATTAGTTTCATTAAACATTGTTATGTTTTATTCTTTAATTTAATTAGTAGATTTCTTATTAGTCCGGTGGTTGCATGCTTCTTTTCCATATAAGTCTAGTCATGCTCTTCTTATGTGTACTTGTTTGGGTGTGATTGAGTCCGGTAGATCTCTTTTATAGATTTGTCCATTGCTACGTTATTGTCATATAGATATATCGTCGTCTCTTGATAATTTATAAGTTAGGTCATGTGTGCTTGAAAGTAAAGAATAATTCATATCAATTACATTAGGGTTTATACATGCGCTTTAATTGAATATTTGTCGATTGCCTGTTTGGGATTTGAAACTTGCAATCGAGATAAAAATAGCTGAATCAAGTTAGGATTAGGGCAACGAACCTAGGGAAGATTTTCGGAACCTTGTTGTTTCTTACTTATATCCATCAATTATTTACACAATTTTCAAACAATCAACAAATCAGATTCTTTCAATCAATCTTTTATCGTTTGTGTTGGGGTTTACACCTTCTTTTGTAATTAGTTTGTTTCCCTGTGGAATCAACACCCCAAAGCTGTACTACAATAACCGTGTTATGTTTTGGGCGGAATTAAAATTTTGGTGCCGATGCTAGGGAAACAAACTTAAGCACAAAGATGATTGTCAACTTTTGACATGACAGTAGAAGAGTTGTAAATAGTTTTTCTTTTTAGCAGCTGTAAAGGCGGTAACTTCGTTCCTTCTTTTAGCTTGCTGCATTAATTTTGTTTTTTATTTGACTCTTTTTTTTATAGTATTTTTATTATTTTGTTACCTCACATGAACAGACATAGAGACACTATGGGTAAATTTGGTTGTAGGCCTGTGTTAGAGTCAGAATTTAATTCTTTTTCAAATCCTTTATTTGACAATCCATCTAGTCCCGAAGAGATGAGTGAACATGAAGATCAACCCCCTAGGACACTTAAGGATTACTTGCACCCTAACCGTACGGCCACACCATCGTGTATCATGTTCCTCCCTAATGTTCAACAACCTGATTTTAAGCCGGGCATGATCCAATTGCTACCAACTTTCTATGGGTTTGAGAATGAAAACCCCTATATCCATATGAGAGAATTTGAGGAAGTAGTAGCTGCTTTTCACAGTAGGGCTGATATGATAGACACCGTCAAGCTTTGGTTTTTCCCTTTTTCACTTAAGGAAAAAGCCAAAGCTTGGTTGTACTCATTAAGGCCTAGGTCCATAGGTACTTGGGATGAGATGACCCGAGTTTTCTTCCAAAAACACTTCCCAACCCATAAGACCAACAACCTCAAGAGACAAATCTCAAACTTTGCACAAAAGGAGAGTGAAACCTTATATCAAGTTTGGGAACGTTTCAAGGACCTTTTGAATTCTTGTCCACACCATGGGTATGAGAGTTGGCGGGTAGTTAGCTATTTCTATGATGGACTCCTAAGTAGGGAAAGGCAGTTCATAGAAATGATGTGCAATGGGAATTTTCTTCAAAAAGATCCCAACCAAGCCATAGATTTCCTAGATGACCTATCAGAAAAAGCCCACACTTGGACTGAACCAAATGCCATGGAAGGCACTAGGAGAAATCAACCTACTGGGATTTACCAACTTAAGGAAGAGGACAGCTTTAAAGCCCGTTTAGAGGTCCTAACTAAGGAAATTGAACCCTTAAAAACCAAGGATACTAGAACACCTAAACCGGCTACTAGGGTAGAGTCCTATGAGCCTTGTTTCATGTGTAATGGGGTAGATCATTTACCTAAGGATTGTCCAGTTTATTTTGAGATGAAGGATGAGTGTAATGCTATAGGTATACCCTTTGGGAAACCACACTCACCCTACTTTAACACCTACAATCCCGGTTGGAAGAATCACCCTAACTTCAGTTGGAAATCCGACATACAACCCCTGCCCACTCTAGTACCCAATGACAACTAGAAGCAACCTCATTTAATGCACCTCAACAATCTTTACCTTTGGAAGATATTTTTAAGTCATTTATGCAGGTACATGCCAAGAGTGTGGAAGATCAAGGAAAAATAAATCAACGGTTGTTAGAGGAACAACAAGCGATCAAAGAGGAACAAAAGGTAATAAAGAGTTAACTCACCAAGTTGACTAGTTTCTTGACGATTCAAGAACAAGGTCAGTTTCCTTCATAGCCACAACCTAATCCAAGGGGACAACATATGACACAAACCTCTAATCCTGAAAATCAAAACAATTGAGAGGTTAATGCCATAATTACTCGTAGTGGTAAGACAATTGATGGTCCCACTCTACCATCACACTGGATTCCTAATACCGTGAGCAACAAGGATAAAGCCCCCAAGGAACAAGAGGCCTGTGATGTTTATCGCCCACCAGTGCCTTTCCTTCAAGCACTCCCTAAAACTAAGGAGATAAATACAGCATTAAAAGGTGAGATTCTTGAATAACTTCAGCATGTTAAAATTAATCTTCCTCTTCTTCATGTCATAAAACAGATTCCTAACTATGCTAAAGTCATCAAGGATCTATGCACACTCAAGAGGAAGCACAATGTGAAGAAGACGACATTCTTAATGGAGCAAGCAAGTGCTGTAATTAACAGCAAGACACCGCCCAAATATAAAGATCCGGGCTATCTAACGGTGGCTTGCCAAATTGGAAATAAACCTTGTGGCCAAGCATTGCTAGATTTGGGTGCTAGTGTAAACCTCATGCCATACTCTATGTACTTGTAGCTCGGTCTAGGTGAGATCAAACCAACCTCCGTGGTACTTCAATTAGTGGATAGATCAGTAAGAAAACCAAGAGGTATTGTAGAAGATGTTTTGTTGCAAATTGATAATTTCTACTATCTTGTTGACTTTTTGGTTTTAGATATTGTTTCTATTATAAACACAGAGTCCAAAATTCCTTTAATACTTGGAAGACCATTCCTTGCCACCACCAATGCCCTCATTAATTGTAGGAATGGCCTAATGACATTATCATTTAGAAATATGACTCTAGAGGTAAATTTTTTTTGAGTCCCATGGCAGCCACATGAAGAGGATGAGTACATCAAAGATAATTCTAACTCTTCGAAATTCATTCCTAATAATCTTGAGTTCAAATATTCTTCAAATTATCCCCATGTTGTTAATGTTGTTGATGTTTTTGATAAGCCACAGGAATTTATTAAGACATCTTGCCAACCATGCTTTGAGAAGTTGCTTGAGAGAAGTCACATGGATGCGGGAATCAAATACTCTACTGCTAATAGTAAATGGGCATCACCAAAAACACTTGAGCCATATGTGGTGGACTTTAAGTATTCCTTGCCATCGCCAAAGCATACAAGCACAAAATTTTGTAGCAAAGCAGTGGCTGGTGCATCCAACTCATATTTTTTGAAGAGGGAATAAGAGTGTCTAGCTGAAGACGTAAAACTTAGCGCTCATGGGAGGCAACCCATAACATATCCTTTTACTTTTACTATTTTTCATATTTCTTTCTCTTGTTTATTATTATTATTTTGCTGTTTTTCAGTTTTACTTTAGTATTTACTTTTCAGGGACAAATAAACGAAGCAGTTCAATTGGTCATACACAACTTTTAGCTCCATGCACCTTTGGTTAAAAAGGGAGTTTCTTTAACTTTTGCTTTTACATTGAGGACAATGCTTATCTTAAGTTGGGGGTGGAGGATACACATTTCTTATTGCATACCATTGAATTGTTGGGTGTCACTTTCCCTTTTTGTTTGTTTTTAGCATGCTTTGTGTTAGCCTTAGAGTTAATTCACATGTCAATGATATAAACTTAATTGAGATAGCATATAGCATTTAGAAGAAGTTAAATATTGCTTCGGTTTGAAATTAATTTAAGCATCAATCTTCATTTGGTTAAAGACTCTAGTTTGTGGTAAGATAGTATGATTAGTCTTAAACATTTAGAAAAGTTTTATGTGTGATTATTTTGTGAATATTTTTGCGGTCTCAACAAGCTCTAGAACCTACTTGATAACCACTTGAGGCAAATTCCTAGAATGCACATTACTTAAGATATGATATAGGCCATTTTTGGACCATTTGAGCCTGTTAAACCTACCATTGCTATATTTACCACTAGTCACCTATTTGAGCCTTTTCTTGAAAAAGAAGTGAGCCTTGTTTCTTTCAATAGCGCATTTACTCACCTTTATGAGCCTAAAGAGAGTATTTTATCCTTACCTTTCTCTTAAAAGAACTTAGCTATACACATTTGTTGATAAGCACTTAAAAGGAGTAAGGATGAAAATATGAGAAAATATCACTACCATAACCCAAGTATATTAAAGGAGATTAGTTGGGGGTTATGTAAAAGAAAAGAAAAATGAAAAAGAAGGTGAATGGTCTTATGCCAAAATACAAAAGAAAAGTGAATTACGGCAAAGAAAGAAGAAAAGAAAAGAAAAGTGGTGGTTTTGAAAAAAAAATGAATAATGCTCGAAAAATGGTTGAAAAAGTTGGGTGTTGAAGTAAAGTTATCTAGTGCTTAAAAGTGATTGTGTTTAAAAGCTAAGAGATTGAGTTCTTTTTCTCATGAATCCTTCCCATTTTTTCTTAACCTTTACCTTAGCCTAACGTTACAAGCTTATTAAAGACATATTGATCCAATGTAATGCATTTTTCTACAACAGTGGAGAGTGGTTTGAAATGTAAGCATATAGAGCTTGTTTTTGTGATTGACGTCACGAAATTTATCATGTTTTAGAGGCCAAGACATGTATTCATGAATGTTATGCATAAAATCATCCGGGTGTTCAGATTAATGGTTTGTGGTAAGATGAATGTTAAGAGTCAACAACGATTTTAAGATTGATGTTTGGATTACTTTTGGACTTAGGTGAAATTTAATGATTCTATGTGATGTATGTTATGTGCAATTTTTGAGACAAAAAGTGAAATACTCTTGGTTCAACTCTAGCATTGCTTTACTTTGTTTTTAACTCCTACCATAGAATTCATCTCTTGTTTTCGCTTGAATTGCGAGGGACTAGCAATAAGCTAGTTGGGGGTTGTGATGAGAGTCATAAAATGCATCTAAACAGTACTTAATTGTTATCATTTTAGGGTTGATATAGGTTTTAATTGCACTTTTATACGTTAACAACTCTAAAGTATCATTCTTGGATCATTGATCTATTTCGGTGCATTTTTAGGTACTTTAAGCTCAAAAGAGGAGGAAAAGTTATCATTGCTTAAGGCACAAAGACTCGAGGCATACTGGAGTGAAGGAATGCTTCCGGATGGACAAGATGGAGGGCTTAAAAGAGCAACAGCTACTGCCCGCACTGAAAAGGAGTTTCACTAAATTGCCAGAATTACCCATACAGATCAATCATCTTTGCAAATTAAACTATATTGATACAAGAAGAACCAGGAGATGAGCCATATATGCTTAGAAAGATCCAGAATTCTGTTTTTTGGATAATTTTACGGTTTGTAAAAATGATTTTTCTAGAGAACGTTATGGCAGTTTAAGTAGACAAAGGTCAGGCTGTACGGGCTGTGCGGGATTTCAGCGTGAAGGGCATGTGAAAGCTTAAATCCCACATCCCACATCGGTTGGAAATACATTTCTATATCCCACATCCCACATAGGATTGGAAACACATTGCACTCGTGGTATTTCCCTATAAAAGGCCTACTCCACTTCAGCTTTAAGGGCCATCGGATCAATCGAAGCTCATCTGAAATCATTAGAGAGTGACTCCAGAGGGCTTTTAGGAGCAATCCAGAGGACTCTTAGGAGGAATCCAAAGTATACCTTTGGAGGGCAAGTTGAGGAATCGTCGAAGCTTTCACTACCAAGGAGGAGATGATCGTTGAGAGGCCAGAGGCAACTCAAGGAAGCATGAGCTCCATGGCCGGCTAGTCTCCAAGCAAGGCGAAGGGATGAATCCCTAGGTGTAGTTGTTCTTATTTTCCTTTATTTAATTCGGTTGTAGTTTGGTATTATTTTCATTAAACATTGTTATATTTTATTCTTTAATTTAATTAGTAGATTTCTTATTAGTCAGGTGGTTACATGCTTCTTTTCCATATAAGTCTAGTCATGCTCTTCTTATGTGTACTTGTTTGGGTGTGATTGAGTCTGGTAGATCTCTTTTATAGATTTGTCCATTGCTGCGGTATTGTCATTTAGATATATCGTCGTCTCTTGATAATTTATAAGTTAGGTCATGTGTGCTTGAAAGTAAAGAATAATTCATATCAATTACATTAGGGTTTATACATGGGCTTTAATTGAATATTTACCGATTGCCTATTTGGGATTTGAAACTTGCAATCGAGATAAAAATAGCTGAATCAAGTTAGGATTAGGGCAACGAACCTATGGAGGATTTCCGAAACATTGTTATTTCTTATTTATATCCTTCAATTATTTACACAATTTTCAAACAATCAACAAATCAAATTCTTTCAATCAATCTTTTATCATTTGTGTTGAGGTTTACACCTTCTTTTGTAATTAGTTTGTTTCCCTATGGAATCGACAACCCAAAGCTGTTCTACAATAACCGCGTTATGTTTTGGGCATAATCAATATACATTTATTTTCTGAAGATTACATGATATATCAAATTGGCCTGTAATGTTTTAATTTAATCATTTTCACCATCAAATTTTGATAAGTGTTATAATGTTGTCTTGATCCTTAACACCGTTAACATAGTTTCATCATGTGACCATCATTTCTATAATAGAAACACAAGTTGCTAGTTACGAAAAAGGAATATATTGCATGTGATGATCATGTGATACATATGTGATGAATTTTCGCTATCGGTCATAAGAATCAAGACCAATTGTAGCATATATTACAGTTTATGGATGATGTTGATCAAAATAATGACCAATCTAACAAATTGAACATATTATTTCATGCATATTTTAAAAATAAATAAAAGGAAAGAAACAAGTGAGTTACCACCACAAGCTTTATTTTCTATTTCCTTTGATAGATTGGTCATTATTCTTATTACAAAACCCAACTTATAAACATTACAAAAATCAAAACAAGGTGTCGATGCCTGAAATATTTTGCTGAACTGGAGGTCGATGCTTCAGGGGGCCTGCACAAGAAAATAGGGGTGAACTAAAGAGTCACCGAAGGATAGGGCGGTATGCCTCTAAGGACACTTCGATGCTTTTGTTAGTGTAAGGTTTTTAGAGAAATTGAGAGAATTATGATACTGATGTTCTCAGTAAATGAGTTTGAAATTGAAGATGGTTTGGTTTTGCATATCTACCTTTTATAGGGTTTTTGAGAAGGGCTGGTCATATGACTGGAATGATGAGATCCCTAAGATCTCGTTTCTCTGTCAGAAGGTCCCTGTTGCGTGTTCAGAAAGGACTCAATCCCCTTAATCACGCTTACACTTTGACGTTTGCGTCAACTGCCCATTCCGCGTGTCATTTTGCTATTGAAGGGAAGTTGTTCCACGTGTCATCAGCCTATTGGTGGGTGCTTTTAATGGCTAAATAATAGGCCTCACACTTCCTCAAGTACATTTGAGTGATTCAAGGAAGTATAATAGGGCTTCAGCCTATGGGATGTCAGACTGAGCGTTTCTGATGAGTAATTAGCGCTCCTAGTCTTGGGGACCTTGGTCCGAGCATACGAGCAACGATCAGTATGCTTGGACTTTGAGACATTGGGCTGAGCATATGAGCAGTAGTCATTGTGCTTAGCCTTGGAGACATTAGGCTGAGCATGCTAGCAGCAGTCAATATGCTCGGCTTTGGAGATGTTGGGCCGAACATATGAGCAGTAGTAAATATGCTCAACCTTGGAGACGTTTGGCTGAGCATTTGAGCAGCAATCAATATGTTCGGCCTTGGATACGTTGGGTCGAGCATATGAGCAACAGTTAATATGCTTAGCCTTGGAGACGTTGGTTTGAGCATTTGAGCAGCAATCAATATACTTAGCCTTGGAGACATTGGGCCGAGCATATGAGCAGCAGTCAATATGCTCAGCCTTGGAGACTTTAGGCCGAGTATATGAGCAGTAGTCAATATGCTCGGCCATAGAAACGTTGGGCTGTGCATATGAGCAGTACTCAATATGCTCGGCCTTGGAGACGTAATGCCAAGCATTTGAGCAACAGTCAATATGCTCAGCCTGGAAGATGTTGGTCTGAGCATATGTGCAGCAGTCAATATGCTCGGTCTTGGAGACGTTGGTCCGAGCATTTAAGCAGCAGTCAATATGCTCGACCTTGGAGACTTTAGGCCGAGCATATGAGTAGCATTCAATATACTCAGCCCTGGAGACTTTGGGCCGAGTATATGAGCAGCAGTTAATATGCTCAGTTTTGGAGACTTTAGGCCGAGCATGTGAGCAACAGTCAATATGCTCATGTGAAAAGCAGTCAATATGCTCAGCCTTGGAGACGTTGGTCCGAGTATTTGAGCAATAGTCAATATGCTCATCCTTAGAGACTTTAGGCCAAACATATGAGCAATAGTCAATATGCTCGGTCTTGGAGATGTTGGTCCGAGTATTTGAGCAGCAGTCAATATGCTCGGTCTTTTAGACATTAGTGTGAGCATTTGAGCAGCGGTCAATCTGCTCGAGCTTTGTGATGTTGGGTCAAGCATATGAGCAATAGTCAATATGCTCGGTCTTGGAGATGTTGGGCTGAGCATGTAAGCAGTAGTCAATATGCTCGGCATTAGAGATGTTGGTCCGATCATTTGAGGTATAGTCAATATGCTTGGCCTTGGAGATGTTTGGCCTAGTGTATGAGCAGCAGTTAATATACTCAGCCTTGGAGACTTTGGGTTGAGCATATGAGCAACAGTCGATATGCTCGACCTTGGAGATGTTGGTCCGAGCATTTGAGCAGCAGTAAATATGCTCCACCTTGGAGATGTTGTACCGAGAATTTGAGCATCAATCAATATGCTCCGCCTTGGGGATGTTAGGCCGAGCATGTGAGCAGCAGTCAATATGCTCAGCCTTGGGGATGTTGGTCTGAGCATATGAGTAGCAGTCAATATACTTGGCCTTGGAGACGTTGGGCCAAGCATGTGAGCGACAGTCAATATGCTCTACTTTAGAGACGTTGGGCTGAACATGTGAGCAATAGTTAGTATGCTCAGCTTTGGAGACGTTGGACCGATCATGTGAGCAGTAGTCAATATGCTCGGCCTTAGAGACTTGGGCTGAGCATGTAAGCAACAATCAATATGCTCAGTCTTAGAGATGTTAGACCGACATATGAGCAGCAGTTAATATGCTCGACCTTGGAGACATTTGTCTAAGCTCTGCGTACTTCTAGAGTTTTGAATGGAGTCTTGAGCTTTTCTTCTTAAATCTCATGGTGGGCTTTTTAGGCTTCTCTTCTTGGGTCTCCTAGTGGGTGTTTTGGGCTTCTTTTCTTGGATTTCCTGGTGGGCTTTTTGGGCTTCTCTTCTTGGATCTCCTAGTGAGCCTTTTGGGCTTTTCTTTTAGGATCTCCTAGTGAGCCTTTTAGGCTTTTCTTCTAGGATTTCATAGTGGGCCTTTTGGACTTCTCTTATAGGATTTCCTAGTGAGCCTTTTAGGCTTCTCTTCTTGGATCTCCTTGTGGGATTTTTCTTTTTTTCAAAACTTTCTGTTCTTTCATTTAATGCCTGAACTGTTAAGACGTCATTAATCATGGAACCATGGGGAATTTGATGGATGCTATCACTTTTTTATGAAATGGCGACGCTCATTTATTCAATTGTTTGCTTTTTGCTATCTTGGTGAATGCAATGGTTCCTTGAGTTCTCTGGGTGCCGTATTTTTGCGGTTAAGGGCGCCTTGGAGGGTTTAGTGGTGCCTCGGGTACATGAAATGTCGCGCTGTTATGTTTGTCAGAGTCCTTGGGGAGAGTAACGGTGCTTTGGTTACACCAAGTGTCGCGTCTCTCCTAACTATAGTAGAGTTAATGCTCCTCATTTGTCATGCCTGTGTTCCAATATAAGGGTGGTTCCTTCCCATTTCTACTCACCTCATTTCATTTATGATGAAAGAAAATTTTGAGAGCCAAATGAGTTGGTTTAAGGGTCTAAGAGTGGAAGCTTGAGAGTTCCCCAGAGTCGGTCGAGAGTTTGGGTAGTAGAAGCTTAAAGCTTTCTCGGAGTCGGTCGAGAGTTCTGGAAGTGCTCAAGGTTGGGTGGAGATTGTAGGAGGCCCATTCATGGAGAGGAGATCAAGGCCGTGGTTGTGATCACTTGCTCGGAGTGGTCGCAGTTTTTTGGTAAGTTCTCTTACCGTCTCATCATGTCTTCGGTAGATAGATCTCATGATAGGGCTAGTAGTGGTAGTGAAGACTGCGATGATTTGTCTATGGAGTTGGAGGAGGCCATGGGCCTGTCCTATAGTGGGGATGATTCCTCAAAAGAGATTGTTACTCAGGAAGGACTACTTGCCATGGTTCCCTACATGCTTGGGGCAGAGGAGAGAAAAGAAGAAGACTCTTTTTTGAAGGTAAGGATAAGGTTGACAGAACCTTGGACAAGGTGAGGTGGGATATGGTGGTCGAGGAAAGAGTTCAGTGGTCATACGTAGCTAACTCCGTGCCCAGCATCATGGGGGAGGAAGAACTCTAAGTTATTAGGAGGGTGTACTGTATTCCGGGGAAGTACACCCTCATGCCAGTAGAGGTTGGGGAGTGGGCCTATGCCGTGTACCTTATGAGCTATGTGTCTATGTACAACATATGAAGGTCGGGCTCAGGTTTCCCCTCCATCCCTTCTTCTACGCAGTGCTGAGGTATTTTGATATAGCACTGTGCCAACTGGTGCCCAACTCGGTGCGCCTCATCGTGGCTTTTATCTCGGTGTGCACGAAGGTGGGTGGCTTAATGAATATAGATGTCTTTAAATCCCACTTCCAAATAAGTAATCACGGGCAGACCGCATAAGTAGTTGTCAGTTCGAGAATGAAGAGGAGGCTACTGAAGAGGAAGCCTTCTTCAATAAAAAAAATGGAAGAAGCCATTTTTCTTCGTCTAGAGTGAGGAGAGCTTCCAAGTCCCCCTCAGCTTGAGTTTGGACCGAGCAGGCAAGTGTAAGAAGCCACACCTCCAATACCGAGAACAGGATACACTGAGGTCCATGGTGGTTGCACCTTTAGAAGCTGAGGTTTTGTATGATAATGAGGAGTTAACAAGGCGTGGTCTTTGCCCCAGCTGCCCTGAGGCAAGCTTAGAGCACGGTAATCTCATAGTTTATACTTTTAATTTTTGCCCTTCTATTTGATCCTTTCTTAATACAACACTTAACTTTTTCCTTTATGTTTTGACCTGGTACTCACACTTATGAGTTGTCTTGAAAATATGAGGCTAGGAAACCCTTTTTATAGCCACCCACTTCTTGGTCATTCTTGAGATTCAATCTCCACCCTTAGATCTTGATTACCACTTAACCTTGGCCCTCTATCAATCTTAAGCCACCCCGAATCTTAGTCCCTTTTTGAATGCCTACAGCTGGACGTTGGGATCAAGGTCAAGGATCTCCCAAGTAGCGATGTTGAATCTCGATATGTAGGCCCAAAGCCTCTCTCCTAGATGTTAGACAATGTTGAATAGGCTTTTTGAAGTTTTTTTGGTCCCTTGCTATTGACAAAATGGGAGGCAAAGGTGTAGCTGAGTTCTCTGAAATTGCCAATGCTCCCTGGCTTCAAATGTGAATACCACATACCGGTGGCTTTCTCGAGCGTCAGGAGGAAGGCTCAGCACATGATTAGGTCGGAATGTCGGTGGAGCATCATGGTTGTTTTGTAATGTTGTAGGTGATCTAGAGGATCTGTTGAACTGTCATATGGTTTGATTTGTGGCATTTTGAAGCTCAGCGGGAGTGGGGTCTCGAGGACCTCCTGTGTGAACGGGGATCTTGGACATTGAGCTCATCCAAGATGCTATGACTTCAATGTTTAAAGGCTTTATTGATTTTTTCCTCAATTTCTTCGATTCGTTTATCTAGGTTAAGGTTGCTTTTGGAGGAAGAGCTCTCCTTAGACCACTTGGTGCAAGGCAGCAAAGGTTTGGTGGTGGAATGGCTATTGATAGGGAGTTTGTCATTGAAAGGGCCAGTCCGCCTAGGAGTGTTGTGAGAGGGCGGAGGTGAAGGCTGTCAACTTCCTTTTCAGACCTCAGCGGCCAGGTCAGTTATCAATCGAGTGAGCCCTTAGAACTGGGCCTGGGTTACCGGAGAAGCGGGGTGTTCCGCGGCTATCCTTTCGAGGTCGAAGGAATCCATCCTGTAGTGGCGAGGGCATTGCTCTCTGAGGGAGGCCTATCGGTCGACCCATAGGTCATGTGCTCGGATATTGTGGGAAACCTTGACCTGAATTGTTGGCTATGGTTGTGGCTTTGTATAGGTGTGGAGCTGGCTCCAGCGACTCCCTTGCTACTCTTTTTGGCGGCATTTCTAGGTGGCAAGGTAACAGATGAGTTCTTTAGGTTTCTTCACTTTTACTGTTCAGTAAGAGATTGATTTTTCCCACGGACAACGCCAATCTGTTGATGCTTGAAATATTTTGCTGAGCTAGAGGTCGGTGCTTCAGAGAGGCTTGCACAAGAAAATAGGGGTGAACTAGAGAGTGGCCGGAGGAGAGGGGGGAATGCCTCCGAGGACACTCCGATGCTTTTGTCAATGTAAGATTTTTGGAGAAATGGAGAGATTTATGATACTGATGTTTTCAATAAATGAGCTTGAAATTGAAGATTGTTTGGTTTTGCATACTTTTGGGCCTTTTATAGGGTTTCTGAGATATGTTGGTCACGTGGCCGGAATGGTGAGATCCCTAGATCTCGCTTCTCTGCCAGAAGGTCCCTGTCGCGTGTTCAGAAGGGGCTCAGTCCCCTTAATCACATTTACACTTCGACAGCTGCGTCAACTGCCCATTCCACGTGTCGTTTTGCTATTGGAGGGAAGTTGTTCCACGTGTCAACGATCTATTGGTGGGTGATGGGTGCCTTTATTGGCTGTATCACAAGTTATGTTGCTAATTTAATTAATAGTATAAAAACAAACTAGATTTTCAACAAATTGAATTTTTAGATTGTCTTTTTAATAGTATAAGAAAAGAATATGAGCTTCCTTAATAATTTTAATTATTTAGATCTACTATAGATTAAATTTAAACATTATAATGTCTTAGCATGTATTTAAATATTACAATCACACTTATAAACATGAGATTTATATATTTTGAAACTAGTTATATTATGGAGTCGCCAAGACCAATTCGTAAAATCCACAAATGAGTTTGATCAGTGTGAAAATTTGTTGAGTAGGGATTCTAGGCAATGAAGGAAGAATTTGCTTTTGTATTGGCCAGTAAAGATATAGAAAAATAAAGGCTTAAAAAATAAGACAAATATTTACGTGGTTCGACTTGTAAGGCTTACTCCATGGGAGTGGTAAATAATTTTTTTTTTACTATAAATGGGATATTAAGAGGATTTTAATCAACTTTCTATAAGTAAATACTCTCTTGATTGCTCTTTTATATTTTTTTCTCTCTATCTTATTTTTCTTCTCTTTTTTTCTCTTTGAAAGGACACTTGAATATATGGATGAGATACTTAGATGTTGTGTGAATTATTTTTGATAATTTGAAATTGAAGAATGTAAGAGTGTTTATAGTGGAATTTGGAAGAGTTAGGTGAAATAAGAAAATGTAAAAAAATAGGTGAAATAGAAAAAAATACGTGAAATGGAAGGAATTGGGTGAAGTAGAAGAAGTCGGGTATCTTTGTAAAGAAATGACAAGATTTGGTAATTTTACATTTTTCACACATACATTTTAGTCTCCTACACATGTTTTTCCGGTTTTGTTGCACAATATGTGCATGATTATTTCCTAAATTTGATTTTGAATTTTCAAATATTGACAGGTAATCTTCATATCTGTTATCATGCTTTTTTCTGTCAGCAGTTTCTCTAATTGCTCCAGGGCTTACAGTGATGTCTCAGAGAAATAAGGTCTTAAAATGATGCCTTGAAGATTGGAAGCTTATGCTTTCCTAAAAAAGAAAGTGAGGGCTTATAGTATAAGAATTGCTCCCGATTTGCATGCCTTAATTATATGTTAGTTTTCCAATCACAAATAGTATTAACCGTATTTTGCATTTTATTATGCATACATGCTTTATCTGTATTGTGCAATTTTTTTTATGCTTTGTCATTTTGGTGGAATTTTATCTGAGCTTTTATCATAATTACACAGGCTACCATAGCAAAAAAAACTATTTATTTTTTTCTCTTTTATGTAAAATTGTGTTGGTTTCGCTTTTAGGTTTAAAATTGTATCCTTTTATCTTTTAGTTTTAAATTATGTAGTTTTCGCTTTTAACTTAAGTATATAAGGCTCTCTTTGATCAGACCCCATCATTTTTAGGGTTCAACATAGATAAATCTCCACTATGTTCTCTGCGTTCTGGATCTGTCGAGGAGCAGCGAGATTACTCTCTTCCTTTCTTATAGTTTTTCATCTCTGTAAGTAATCTTTCAAAAATACGTTTCGATTTTTCTGGATAAGAGTTTTTGGCTTTAATACTTTAATTATTTAGTCAATTTTTTTTAATAGAATGAAATGTTGTCATAGTAAAATTTCTTGATGAAATTAAACATAAAGAGATTTTAGAATCAGGTGTTCATGTTTGAATGATTTATGTGTTTTATTGTATTTATTTTATTTATATTCTTATTGAAGGAGATGAAGTTTTGTTTTGTTTTGTTTATTTATTTTAACATAAAGGTAGAAGATAAAAGCAAGGAATGAGTTTCCATGCAAAGCTTATAAATTTCTTAAGTGGCAGTGCTCAAATGGTTATGAGTTTGCACCTTATTTTCATTATAAGGGTGTGATAAGCCATTTTGCAATAGTTCATGAGGTGTTTGGTGCTAGTGAATTCTCATGGGCATTAGTTCACTTACCAGAGCATTACTCATGTATCATTGTAAGCACCATGATCTTTGAGGTAGTGGCTAGGAACAATGATCCTATATATGGGTGTGTTGCTCATATTTGGGAACTTCAACAACAGATTTTATCCACCATGAAATTCTTTCATTATCTTAAAAAACATTTTAAAAAAATCTTACTCCTATTATTTTTCTTTGCAGGTTGCCAACTTATAAAACGTGATAGATATTCTATGGAATAGAATGGCTAACTTTATGGTTGAAGCTCTTAGTAGTGGTGATCTAAGCTCCCAAATAACTACTCTCAGTAATGCATAACCTTCTGGAAACCTCATTTCTAATAACGAAGTGAATGAATCATTTTCTCTAGAGGAATATGAAAACTTTTTTTTATCTCTCCTCAAATCCTTGGAACAATGATATTAATTTTTGTATATAGGTGTTTTTTGTTTGCACGTGTTGGACTTGTATGCATATACATATATCATTATTATGATGATGATAATTATTATTATATATAGGTGCATATTCTCTTTCTTTTTTTAAGCCTAATATTTTTTTCAAATATAAGAAGTTTATTGGGACTGCAACTTTACTTGTTTTTGGATTAAGAAAAGTACAGTACCCACTAGTAGAAGATTGTTGTACTTGGAATGGATATCCCTCTATGGATATGCTTTACAACTCTAAAAACTATGTCTCTTTTCTTAAAGAACCATGAGCGAATGAGCTTATTATATGCTCTTTTCACCCTTTCTTGACACGCACTGAAAGCAATTATGGACTTATCTCTTTTTTCTTCCAAAACATCCAATTTTGTGAACTTTTCAGCATCATCTTCTAATTTTGTTGTAGTAGATGTTATAGGATTTCTTCTAGTACTATGCATTCTGCCCCTTAAACCAGTGAATAAGGTGAAACATATTTGGCATAGTGTTGGGTGACTCTATAAGCCCATAGAACCTGTGGAAGAGCATCATGCCATGCCTTAGGTTGATCATGCACAACTCTATTTAGGATTATGATGAGCATTTTGTTTGTTGTTTCTACTTGGCCATTCCTCTGAGGGTAATAGGTTGTGGACTTGAGCTGAGTAACTTGATAAGTGCTCAAGAAGTCCCTCACAGTCTTGTTCACAAAGAGTGCACCATTATCAAATAGAATCTGCTTGGGAATGTCGTGATAAATAACATTCTTCTTTATAAAGTTCATAATTGCTTCATCCATAGCTTTCTTAAGCGATACAACTTCGACTCATTTAGTGAAATGTTTTGTGGCAACTAGAATCAAACCATGCCATTGAGTAGGTGGTGAAATTGGCTAAATCTATCGATAGCCCATGTATGAAAGGGCTATAGAGTGCTCAAAACATGAAAATCTACATGAGGTCTATACAATACATTTGCATGTCGTTGACACACATCCCATTTGCGTATAAATTTCTTTGCATCTTCAACCATTTATTGACAATAATAGCCAACTTCCAACAACTGCTTGTAAAGCTTTGCTCCTCCTTTATGGCCACCACAAACTCTAACATATAGCTCATGCAATAACACTTCATGATCATGTTCTCCAATAAATTTAAGCATTTTTCCATAGAAACTTTCTGTAGAGTACACTATATTTCATTGCATGCCTTTCACTTTTTCTTTTTAATAGGATTTTATCCTTCGGGCAAGTGGGATAGAAGTTATCTCACAGTAAATCTTCATAAGGTCTGCCTCAATCTCCTACTCCCTCTAATATATTAGATTCTACCACATTTGGCACTTGTGCATATCCTAGGCAATTACATTCTATTTCTTTAGTTTATTTCCTCATGGTTGGCTAGTATATGCAAAACCACTGCACTTTCCTATATAATTTGAGACAATCTAATCCGCATCTAGATTCATGAATTTCATTTATTTTAGCTCTGCCTTCTTTCAAACTCAAACATTTAGCTAACATTGCTTTAGAGACTTTGTAATATATTATTCTATCAATAACGATGAAATCTTTTAAAGTGCATAGCTTTTACGCATCATCGGGATTATTTTTAAGGTTAGTCTGAAGATTTTTCCTTTAACCTCATTTTCCATAGTATCAAACACATCATATTAGATGTGTAGCTTTTCTAAGAAAGAGTTGAGGTTGTATTAATCAAAATTTCTATTGTAGTGCTGCTATGTTGGGTAAGGGATGAGAGTTCTACTAAAATGTCTGCATATTTGTTCTGACTTATGCACACATGTTCAAAATGAAATTTTTCAAAATTACTAAGAGCTTTATGAGCTAACTCCTTGTATCTTGCTAAGACCACATCCTTCACTACATATCCTCCTTGAACTTACATCGAAATAAGATTCGAATCTCCCTTAATGCATATGTATTTGACTCCATACTCTTGGGCCATTAGTAATGTTGTGACTTTTAATTTACTCGCAAGCGCACGAGTCATTTGCAGTATAGCGTTGTGCAAGTGCGAGGTCGAATCCACAGGGAATTGCGTTGTGAAAATATATTTTTAATCTAAACTAACTTTATCTTAACCTAGTTTCGAATTGTGAATGATATTGCAAAAGAAATATAAACTAAACTTAGTTGATTTAAAAAAAAATAATAATTAAAACACTAAGGTTTCCGAATCCACCCCACCGAAGTTAAGCATATATATTCTAAAAATATAGCCTATCAAAACATTCCATGAATCCAACTATAAGACAAAAAACAAAGAATATCCCAACTAAACCAAAAACATCCAATGTATCCGCTCTTAACAAATCACAAAGGAAATCCAATTTAATCGAAAAGCATTCAATGTATCCATTAGATAAAACACAAAGAATATCCAACAGACAATTTAAACTCAATCAATTATAAGATTAACTCAAATAATTGACAGAACATTTTATACTAAAAATTATCAGATTTGTACAAGCAAATCTGAACTACTACGCCAAACAACGGCGGGGCTTCATCTTCAACCTTAGCTGAAGATTCTAGCCACTCATAATTATGAAACTACAATTCATAATAAAAGTGCTAAACATTAAACTAAAACAACTAAATAAAAAGAAATAAATAACTTTACATGGGAGAAATTCCACTTGCTGATGGGCGGCGCTTCCCCTCGTGGTAGCAAAGCCTTAGGGATCCACCAGAATGCTAGCAGACGTCCACCGGTTAACACCAAAGTGGCCCAGGAATTGTACACTGAATGATGAAGTGGAGTGGGTCTTATATAGGCAAATACCACGAGTGCAATGTGTTTCCAATCTGATGTGGGATGTGGGATATAGAAATGTGTTTCCAACCGATGTGGGATGTGGGATTTAAGTCTTCACATGCCCTTCAAAACTTCTGTTCACGCTGAAATCCTGCACAGCCCGCACAGCCTGACCTTTGTCTACTAAAACGGCCATAACTTTCTGTAGAAAAATCATTTTTACGAGCCATAAAATTCTCCAGAAAAAAGAGATCTGGATCTTTCTAAGCATATATGGGTCATATCCTGATTCTTCTTGAATCAATACAGTTTAATTTTCAAAGATGATTGATCTATACGGGCAATTCTGGCAATTTTAGTGAAACTCCTTTCCCAGTGCTTGTAAACCTGAAAAACAACGAAAACAACTCAAAGTAACAAAATCCTAAGCTAACAAATATAAATTAAGTGTCCAAAATATGCAATATTTTTCTCTCATCAACTACCCCCAAACTTACATTTTGCTAGTCCCTTAACAAAACAAAATAAATAAAAAAAACTAAATGAAAAACAAAGAACATAAAGATAAGTTCAGTATTCATGGTATCCAAAAATTTAAGGAGCATTCAAAATCATGAGATTCATTCATGAGCAAGCTTAAATAAGTCCAACCCATCTTCACAATGAATAATAATTTAAAACCTAATTACTTACAAGAGGCATGGTAAGACATCACAAGCTTGAATCAGTGTAAAGTGATTTAGCATATACAGATGAGGTTTCCAAATAACTTCAATGTACAAGGTAATCAAGTCTCAAGATCCACAGAATTTCTCATCGGAAAGAACAACGATGGCATAGTTTTTTTTTATTTATTTTTTATATATAAATAAGGCTTTGCTATGTTTAGTTCCCTTAAGCTTTCTAATCGACCCATGTAGTGAGTGTTGAGTCAATGACTCCCAAACCAGATGGTTTTAGGGCATTAGGTGTAAAGACACCCCTAAGGACTGACTAACTCGAGTAAAAAAGGCTACGAAATTAAACCGGCCTTAATACCACCAAGCAAAATTCCACCTTTTGACGTGAACACTCACTGCTTACTGAGGCAAGAGGTCCAGTTACTCAGTGGAAAGTTTCGCAATGATCATTATGAATAAAATTCCCACCTTTTGACGTGAACACTCACTGCTTACTGAGGCAAGAGGTCTAGTTACTCAGTGGAAAGTTTATTGATGATGATCATTATAAATATTAGTAGTATTAGTTGTTTTTTTATATTTTATTTTATATACATGCCCAAGTGTTTATCCAACAAGTCATCCGGTTTCAGTTAAGACAAGGAAACGTATACATTCAACTCACTTGTCATACCTCACATAAATATGTGCTGATGTGCTCGTGTTGGATTAGATCAAACATGTGAATTCTCAAAAATACCTAAAGTAAGTAACTAAAGTTTAAATTCTATCATCAGATCATGTGTTCAAAGTTTTAAACTCACCAATGAAATCACATCAAAATTTTTTAGAACAACAAAAATTTTTAGACGAACATGAACATGCATTTATCTTTACGACAAAAAGATAAAAAATTAGGACAAAACGTGTGATGTGTATCCCATACCCCCAAACTTAAATTACACATTGACCCCAATGTGTGACTAATATGGAAAGAGTTGACCTGAGATATGGAGAACTATCTGGACTGGTATGGCTCATAGCATACCCCCAAACTTGAACTGAAGTACGCATTGTCCCTGAAAAATTAAAAAAAACTGGAAAACAAAAAATACTGGAAACAAACATTAATCATAAAAATGCGAAATAATAAATAAACAGAAAAGATAAGCTGTGCGGTGCCTCCCATGAGCGCTAAGTTTAACGTCTTCAACCAGACCCAAAATTAGTAAACATGCCCAACTAAGCGCTCCACCATCTGATCAATAAATAGGAATGGAAAATGATCAGGCCTAGTGGCAGCATTCAACTTACGGTAGTCTATACTCACTCTCCCTCCTGACTGCACTCGAGTTGGAACCAATTTGTCGTCTTTATTTACTACCGTCAATTCATCACGTTTGGGCACGACTTTAATCAGGCTCACCCCCTTGTTATCAGAGATAGGATAAATGATCCCTTCCTCTAACAGCTTAATATCTTATGCCCTCACAACCTCTTGCATAGCAGGGTTGAGCCTTCTTTGTGGCTCCCTCGATGGCTTGCCATTCTCCTCCAACTGTATCGTGTGTATTACCAACGAGGGGTTGATTCCCTTGACATCCTCAATAGTCCAGCCTATAGCTTCCTTATACTCTCTTAAGACGTCCAATAATTTCTCCTCTGGAGCATCACCCAAATCTAAAGCTATAATTATAGGCAAAGAATCTGCTGGACCTAGGAACTTATACTTAAGATTGTCCAGTAAAGGCTTAAGTTCCTTCTTGCGAGGTTCAGGTGCTACCGTCTCCTCCTCCTCATTGCTTTCTCAAGGATCAGACTCCAAAATGGCATTCACTTCCTCGAGTAACTTATCTAAGCCCAAGTCCTCTCCAAAGTGAGCAAAGCATGCCTCCAGGGGATCCTCAAACTCCTCTCCTTTCTTGGGCGCTTGTAATCTCTCAGGGTAAGGCGCTTTAAGTAAAAATGACCTAGGGAGATCCTTAATGATAGGTGTGGTTGTAGATGGCTCAGCATCTCTCTTTTCTTTGTTGCCACTTTCTTGCCCTTATATATGAGTTGATAAATTTCCCACCGCAAACTGTTCCTTTGGGTTAGGATCAGGTTGACTGGGGAACTTTATTTCCTCTCCTTCACCCACGTAACTTGCGATTTGATCAATTTGACTCTCTAGCTTGACAATCGCTTGGGTGTTTTCTATGGTTGCACTCATCACTTCACTCATAGATTGGCTAGTCGTTTTCATGAAATCATTGAGAGCGTCCTCCAATGGCTGTGAAACCGACGCTGGCGCTTGAATGGGAGCTTGGTAAGCGGGTGATGGTGCTGGATAGGCATAACTTGGGATTGGTGGAGGAAATTCAGGAGGGTATTGATTGTGAGCATGATAAGTGGCTCCTCCCTGATTCATCAGTTGGTTCTGCTCCCATGAAAAATTAGAGTGGTTCCACCACCCTGGATTGTATGTTTCGGAGTAAGATCCATCTGATTCCCAACAACAGTCATTGAAAGCATTCATTTGTTCCATGGGGTACTCGGCACAAGCCAGCATTGATGGACAATTCTGTGCTAGATGCATGGGACTAGCACATATGGAACAGCTATCAACATTGAATGTGTTGGCAGCATTGAGGGACGGGCCGATCATTTTCATGTACTCCTTAATAGTGTCCTCTAAAGACTGCGAAACTGGTGCTGGATTCATCCATATAATATTTTTTTTTTTTACTAACTAGTAGAAAAATAAAATTAATTCAAACCAAAAATTCTCACAAACCAAACAATTCCCCAGTAACGGCGCCAAAAACTTGTTGTGAGTTTTAATTTACTCGCAAGCGCACGAGTCGTTTGCAGTATAGCGTTGTGCAAGTGCGAGGTCGAATCCACAGGGAATCGCGTTGTGAAAATATATTTTTAATCTAAACTAACTTTATCTTAACCTAGTTCCGAATTATGAATGATATTGCAAAAGAAATATAAACTAAACTAAGTTGATTTAAAAAAATAATAATTAAAACACTAAGGTTTCCGAATCCACCCCACTGAAGTTAAGCATATATGTTATAAAAATATAGCCTATCAAAACATTCCATGAATCCAACTATAAGATAAAAAACAAAGAATATCCTAACTAAACTAAAAACATCCAATGTATTCGCTCTTAACAAATCACAAAGGAAATCCAATTTAATCGAAAAGCATTCAATGTATCCATCAGATGAAACACAAAGAATATCCAACAGACAATTTAAACTCAATCAATTATAAGATTAACTCAAATAATTGACAAAACATTTTATACTAAAAATTGTCAGATTTGTACAAGCAAATCTGAACTACTATGCCAAACAACAGCAGGGCTTCATCTTCAACCTTAGCTGAAGATTCTAGCCACTCATAATTATGAAACTACAATTCATAATAAAAGTGTTAAACATTAAACTAAAACAACTAAATAAAAAGAAATAAATAACTTTACATGGGAGAAATTTCACTCGCTGATGGGCGAAGCTTCCCCTCGTGGTAGCAAAGCCTTCAGGATCCACTAGAATGCTAGCAGACGTCCACCGGTTAACACCAAAGTGGCCCAGGAATTGTACACTGAATGATGAAGTGGAGTGGGTCTTATATAGGCAAATACCACGAGTGCAATGTGTTTCCAATCCGATGTGGGATGTCGGATGTGGGATTTAAGCCTTCACATGCCCTTCAAAACTTTTGTTCACGCTGAAATCCCGCACAGCCCGCACAGCCTGACCTTTGTCTACTAAAACGGCCATAACTTTCTGTAGAAAAATTATTTTTACGAGCCGTAAAATTCTCCAGAAAATAGACTTCATATCCTAGTTCTTCTTGAATCAATACAGTTTAATTTTCAAAGATGATTGATCTATACATGCAATTCTGGAAATTTTAGTGAAATTCCTTTCCCAGTGCTTGTAAACCTGAAAAACAACGAAAACAACTCAAAGTAACAAAATCCTAAGGTAACAAATGTAAATTAGGTGGCCAAAATATGAAATATTTTTCTCTCATCAAGTAACCCAAGGATCAAAGCTCCATATTTTTCCTCGTTATTGGTGTAAGGTAAATTTAATGTGCAGGTTTTTGTGATTGCCTCTCTTTTGATGATAAGAATAATGCTTGCTCTTCTACCTTTTCTTAGACTTGTTCTATCAAAGAACAATATGTATTCTCTTTCACAAAGTTGGAAATTCACGATGCAAACTTCTCCTCTTGGCAATCATTCATTGATTGGCTTATACCGTATTCATGGAAATTGGGCCAACAAATCTGCCAAACCTTTACTTTTTATGTCAACTTGATTTTTGACTTCAATATAAAACTCATTGAGGAGAATAATCCATATGGTTACTCTTTCACTCAAGATAGGTCTAGATAACAAAACTCGTAGTGGATTAGATCTAGTGTACAAATGAACCTTGTAGCTCATCTTGTAGTGCTTGAACTTCTGTGTTGCATACACCAAAGCTAAACAATGTTTTTCAAGCACTGGGTAGCGTATCTTTGGTCTTATGATCATTATGCTTAAATACTAGTTGGGCTTCTCAATACCATCAACTTCTTAGGCTAGCAAAGTGCCTCTAGACTTGTTTGCTGAAGTCAGATACAACAGAAAAGGATTTTTAGGAGAAGGCGCTATCATTGTGTTGGTTGATGACAAAGAAACGTAGTCAATGAATGATTTGAGCTACTTAATGCTAGTAGGAAGAATCATTTGTTTAATGGCCTTAACTTTGTCTAGATCAAGATTAATTCTTTTTTCTGTGCACAATAAATTTGAGAAATTTTCATATTTCTATGCCAACGATGCAATTCAGAAGATTGAGTTTCACTATGAAAGTTCTGCACATATTGAGTATTTTTCAAAAGTGCTACAGATGATTTTCAATTTTTTTGGACTTGACAAAAAGATCATTGACATAGATCTTCATCTCATTATGAATAATCGCATTGAATATCATCATTATAGCCCTTTGAAATATGGCTCCAACAATTTTGAGTCCAAATGGCATAACTATGTAGCAATAGTTTCCAAATGGAGTTCTAAAAGTTCTCTTCCCTGCATCTTCAAAATCCATTTCTATGTGATGGTAACAACTGAATGCATCCATGAATGAAAACATTTCATATCTTGTTATTGCATCAATCAAGGTGTAAATGTTGGGCAGTGGAAATTCATCCTTTGGCATAACATCATTGAGTCGACAAAATTCTTAACACATTCGAATTTCCCCATTTTTCTTTGGTACTAAGACCAGATTCACCAACCAAGGTGTCAAGGTGCTCTCTATTGATCTTTCTCTTCTTATTCTTTATATTATTTTCCCTACTTAGATTATCCCAAACAAGCAACACTAGACTTATTGGAGGCTTAAAAGTTACAGCACCTTCCTCCAAGAAATCATTATAGAACCTAGCTTCAGAGAACTGTGCTTCCAGTACTTCTAAAGGAGCTTGGGAGGAATTGATGGTCACTCAACCTGATGAGCGTGATACCATGGTCTTCCGAAGATGATTTGATAAGATGCCACCACATCCATAATATGGAATTCCACTATGCTGCATTATGTACCTACAATGGTATCTATCATTACATAGCCAAGAGTCTGCATCTCTTTGCTAGAAAAACTCTTGACCAAAATAGGATGATTGATAATCCGCTCCTCTAGTATATTTATTGCCTTCAGTATGTACAACAAGATTATGTTGACAGATGAGCCTTCATTATCTAATCTACACTTCACCTTCAATCCATTCAATATTGCCTCAAGATACAATGGTTTGTTGTGACTTTTACTTGGTACTAGCCTATCTTTTGGAGCAAAGACAAGACTACTTTTTCCATACTTTTCCATTCTTTTTGCTCTGGTTGTGTTCATACTGCACTATCCTTCGGTGCTTTTGAGCAATAGGGATATAGTCTCTCTTCTTGTAAAACTTTCTCCTAAGCTAATATTATCAAAAGAAAGGATGAAACATTGCGTATTGGCTAGGGATTCAGCCACTCTTCCATCTTCTTATTCCTCTACTACTTTCTCTATAATAGGACCATCATAGTGCATGTATCTGCTCTGGAATTGATCAGTAATTCCCACGAGTTCATCAACTTGCAAGTAACAAAGGTGTTGGTGTTCCCTTTCCTGTTCTAGATGCATAATCCTTCTGTTTTGTACTCTTTTTTCTAGTTTTCTGAGGATTAGATCTCCATTTCTCACTTTTCTGTTAATGATCTACCTAATACAGAAGCACTCATATGTACGATGTGTGGTAGATCTATAAAATAAAAGAACCTGTGGTTATTGATTTCAACTTGAGTAGGCTCCTTATATCTCTTCTTTGATGATAAGGCTCTCTCCTCAGCCTCTTGTCACTATGTTTTCCTTTTTTAGCTACCGCTGCCATAGGCGCATTTTGGCTCATCTTTGTGCCCAAAATCCTGATAACAGAGGCGTTAGTCCTTATGGCTTTCTTTTGTAAAGATCTAAAGGAATCTATATCTAGATTTTCCAGAAGACTCTTGTATTCATCATGTAGATGCGCAATATAGAGTTTTACTAAAATGTCTTCATTGGTCTTATCTTGACACGCGAGCATTTTTACCTTGAATTTTTCAGTGTAACTCTCTAAATTTTCTAAAGGGCCTTAACACTCTTGGACGAGATCTATCGACGTATACTGACATGGGATGGTGTAAAATTTCTGCAAAAATTGTTTCACCATCATTGTCCAGCTTGTTATGCTTTTGGATTCTAGCCTCGCATACTAGGTGTATGCCTTGTCAGTAAGTCTCTTGGAGAATTCTCTTATAAAAAAATTTTGATCATCTCTCCAATATCCCATGGTATCAAAGAATCTTTGGATATGCTCCCTTGCATCTCCATTCTTGTCTTTGTACTTTTCAAAGCTTGGTGCCGCATAGCCTTAAGGATTTTCTTTCTTCATCATTGCTCTAGGATAAGGCGGTGCAAAGCTAAAGTCATCCTCTAGAGACAGACTACTTTGTGCTACTTCTTAGAATGCACTCTTGATTTTCTCGATTAATAAAGGTTGATGCTGCAGTGTGAGAGGAACTAAACCCTCATCCATAACCAGTTGTAGGGATAAAGACTCTTTGAACTCCAAGTAGATCTTGATCTAACCTTTCTTTAGGATTTATTATGGCCATTTTCACAACTAAAACTACGGTTTCTTCAAGTGTCTATTTTACTTCTTGCTCTTTTTCTGTAGATCTCTTTACTCCAACACTATGATATCCCACTTCCAAATCTACTACCTGAGGTGCGGCTATGGGACGCATAGTCCTTAGATCAGAACCGCTATTCTTAGCGATGACAACTTCTTTCTATTTGACACTTTGAGCATTTGCCACCAGATGGTTCATTATAGCCTGCATATTAAGCAATAATTGTTTGACCACGGTATTTTCCTCTTATAAGGAATTCATTCACATCACCAAATGCGAATGAGTGGGATTTTCATTCCTTCCATTGTGAGTGTCTGGTGCCAGTGGATCAAAATCGTCATGTGAGTGTGCCATTTGTTGTTTCCTTTTTTTTCAAAAACAAATCTCCTTCCCCCACCAAATTCACCAAAAATATAAACATGAGATTTATAGATTTGGAAACTTATTGTATTATGGAATTGCCAATGGACCAATTCATAAAATCCACATATGAGTTTAATCGGTGAGAGAAATTTTTGTGTAGAGATTCTAAGTTAAGAAGGGAGAATTTTCTTTTGTATTGACAAGTAAAGATATAGTAAATTAAAAGCTTAAAAAGAATTAAAATATAGACAGATATTTACACGATTCGGCTTGTGAGGCCTACTCCACGGGAGTAGTAGAGAAAATTTTCACTATAAATGGGAGGTTATAAGGATTTTAATTAACTCTCTACAAGTAATACTCTCTTGATTACTCTTATGTATTTTTCTTCTCTGTTTTCTTTTAAATGACGCTTGAATATATGGGTGAGACACTTAGATATTGTGTGGATTTTTTTATGATCAAAAATAGAAGAATGAATGAGTATTTATAGTAGAATTTTGAAGAGTTAGGTGAAATAAAAAAATGTTGAAAATTGGGTGAAATAGAAAAGAATGTGAAAAAGACTAGGTGAAATGAAATAAATGTGGAAAAAAAAAGGTGAAATGGAAAAAGTTGCGTATTTTAATAGGAAAAGAAGACAAGATTTGGTAATTTTACATTTTTCACATCTACAACACCTAAGCTTCACATTGTTTTGTATATACTTGAAATATATATTACATATTTTTCATATTCTATATTTCTTACCCAAGTATAAGAATTATGTACTTATTTGAATCTTAATTTTTCTTTTATAATAATAATACTACTTTATACACTCTTTAATCATTATGTAACTACAATTAAAAAAAAAAAGGTGCATACTAGGATGATCACTACTATATATATTTTTTTTGGTAAAATATTTACATTTAGTAGTAAAAAAAACTAACATTCTGTGCTAAAACTTATACATTTGGCGGTATTGTTTTTTTACCACTGAATGTATTAGTTTACCACCACATGTGAGTTTTTTTACCATTAAATGTATTTTTTTACCTGAAAATATATCTAGTAGGGTATGATGCCTCACTTTTAAGTGAGACATTGTAGAACCTACCTATAAGATAATTTTAGGTATTGAAAAATTAAATGATTCGTCAATGATGCCTTGGTTGACTAATAAAGAGACAAAGTATAAGGCTTTGAGACTACAAGCCTTAAGTTCAACTCTCACCGATGTGTGGGTAATTGTACCGATTATTTTTTATGTTTTTCATTTTAGATGGATAATGTGGTAGTATTGTGGATTTATAGATGAGTTATACGATTGCACTTTGTTTTTATATTGTAGTAAAATTATTGTATCATTGTATTTGTAGAGCATCGTTTCACTTAAAAAATTAAATGATGATTTTTTTAACGTTGTTTGTTAAAAGAAATAATTCTTAAAACAAATGCATTGCAATAATTACATGACTAGCATATATATATATACATATATATAAAGTTGTTTTGCTCTTAGGTCTCCGTGGAACTCACTGCGTATAGGTTATGTGGGTGTAGTTTTTGAGTTTCACATTAAACTTTGGCTTATTTGCAAAAAAATACCTTGACTTTAGGGTTCTATGGCAATTTTTCCCCCAAGTTTACAAAGGAAGCAATTTAAACCTTCAATTTCTAAATCCGATGCAATCTAAACCCTCAGTCATATGCCGTAAGTATCCTATCCAATTACTTCACATTCTTGTCGCGTGCCTCTGCCACATCACCACTTGCACATAATAGGTGTGAAGAAAGAGAGCTGAGAGTTGAGGGTCTCCAGAAGCCTCCCTCTCTCTCTGTTATTCTTGCTCTCTTTATTACGCTTTCTCTTTCACAGAAGATCACTATATCGAAGGAGGAAGATGCCTAGGTGGTGATGCCATTTCTGAAGAAACCCCTCTTGTGTTTCTATCACTAGATCGCAAAAGACACTCACAAGGTATTTTCATATATGATTGAACCCTAACCCTAAATCGATTTGTAGATTTCCCGACTATTCGAAATTTGTTATATTTGAAATTTGTTGCTGGTCTTTTGTTGTGTTTATTAACGAAGGGTTAATTCTTTCCATTCTTTTTGTAATATAGCTTCATGGTCATAGGAAGCTTTAATATATTAGAAATGTGGAGGAAATTTTTTTATGGAAAAGAAATGTAGAACCTAGGAAATGGCTTGACTAGAAATTTCTATGGAACCATCAACCATGTACTTTTACTTAGCTTCCTTTCTTTCACATCTAAAATCTACATAATGTATGCGAAAATATAGAAATGGAGAAAAGGCAAAAGTTTTCGAATTCCAAGCCGAAGTCGAAAGGACTTGATGACAATTTTCCAAGCTTTTATAGAAGAAATTTAGTATGTAACATTTTATAAGGTGCCACAATGGACGTTTTCTTGTTAGTATTCCCTTTTCTTTTGTTTTTTCAGAGTGAGGTAGGAGAGAGAGGTTGAACTTTTGATTTAGAATAATTTTAGAAAGGAATTTTGTTCCATTCATAAGTATAATTTCCTTGGTCCTTTGTGTATGCCATGAAGAAATGGGGTCTACAAAGAAAGTAGTAATACACCAGTACTAGTAGTTTATATTTAGTGGTCTTATTTCCAATTTGGTATTAAATTTTAGACACAAAAAAATTTTATTCATGAGGAGGAAACAGTGAATTTTAGAACCCACTTGCATAATATGAGTGTAATGAAAGACAAAGCAAGGACTCATTTTGAGTTTTCCTTGAGATAGGGGATATTTTTGATATATATTATAAATAAATAAATAAGTTTGAATTGTGTTGTGAAAGCAACCATGGGAAGGTAGTTCTTCTTTCTTTGAATCTATCACTTAACATTGTTTTAAGTCCTATTTTTTTACTCAAAAGAGAACACACTGTAGTGAATGGGGACATAAGAAAGTGCAGGTGTGAAGGAGCTAGGACTTGTGATGATGAAAGAAAAGAAAAGAAATTAGAGAGAATGAGGAAGAGGGAATGAGAGGTGAAGAAAATGAGAGAGACCTTATTGTGTTTTGTCTTTTGTCAATCTTTGTTTGTTTATGTGGATATTGGTTTGTAGAATTGCACCCTTATGGTTGGTGGGTCATTAATGTTTTGAAACATGCATGTGCACACTGTTTTAAGAAACCCTTTGACCTTTGGCTTTTACCTTTGCCAATCATACGGTCCTCTTCTTCCTTCACTATTATTTATCATCATTTTGGTAATATTTTCTATGAGAGATGGGTCATTAGATGCATATAACATTGTTTTTTTTTTGTATTATAGACAAGTTTATACACTGTTAAATTTTTTATTTTTTTGGAAAATCTATTGATTTTATAGGTCTCTAACAGGTATTCCATCTTCAATATACTTGGGTTAGAGGCTTTGATAAGGAGCTTTGGTGATTGAGCTACTCATTCAAGGGTATTCTCATCTTTCTGTCACTAAAAATTCAATCAATATTTTCCATTGCTCTTAAATCAGATAGACTTGCAAGATAATTACTAAGATTGATTATCATTAAAGCTAGGGAAAGTATATCCTAATACCTATAGGGCTAATTTTCAATCCATGGGGGAAACATGTTATGTTTGTAAGACTTAGACCTCATTATTCTTTAGAAACTTAGTCCTCTATATTATTTGGCACCAAAGTTAGATTTTCTCATTTTCTGTGGGCATTAACTAATGAATTGTTTTGTTACTTCTGAAATAACAATTCAGCTTTTCATGTTACTTTATATGTTTTCTTCTTGGTTCTTTCCTGGTGGTTCATTAGGTGTTATCATTATCCATGGCTAAGTCATATTATTCATTAAATGAATTGACTAAGTGTAGAAAACATGGCCAAGTTTTTTACAATTACTCTGACTGCAAACAGAAAAAAAATGTATGATGCAATTAACTCAAGTTAACAATGAAATGGTTTTTACAAGTACTAATAATGGTCATGTGATTGCAATTTGACTAAGAAGCATACGATTTTCTTATTGAAAAAAAAAAACCAATAATACTAGTCGAAATGAGCCTTTTCATCATTTTCAAAGTGTGACCCTTCAACAAAACAATCATTGAAGCAAGATATCAACCAATGCTGAACATGTTGGAGATGGTTAGGAGGTATATAATGAATAGGATAGTTAAAAAATAAGAGCTTATATTGAAGTACCATGGGCCAATTTGTCAAAAATTCCAAAGAAGTTAGAGAAACATAAGCTATACTCTAAAGGCTGCATTCCTACACACTATGGTGGTCTAAATTATGAGGTGGAGGAGGTGAGTGATGGATGGATTGTTAACTTTAAGAAGCATACATGTAGCTGCTATAGGTGCAACGTGAGTGAAATATCATGCATTCATGCAACTACATGCATATTCTATGCTAATAAGACTTTTGAAGAGTGAGGCATACCTCAAAGTGTATTCTCACTTTATCAGCCCTACAAATGGTCCAAAATTATGGCCACGAACCATAAATGAAGCACCACTGCCACTTGAGTTGAAGAGGCCTTTTGGCAGACTTAGAAAGAAAAAGAAGAAGGATAAGGATGAGCAAGTGGATCCTTACAAGGTGAACGAACAAGGTTAAATGTGGGAAGTGTGGTAGTGAGACAAGCAAGTCTTCAAAATTTATGGGTTTCAAGGTTGAGGAACATCCCAACACTGCACAGGTAAGCAAACTTAGATTATTTATCATTCCTAAGTATTGGTGTGAAGAGTTTTTATCATATACTGTTTTCTTCCCGTGATAAGTATATTAAGTTTTTTTTCCTATGTATGGAAAAACACCATCAAGACAAGCATCTTCAAGTTAGCCACCACCAAGGTAGTTATATTGTAGTCAGGTAAACTAAGTTATTTGTCATTCCTAAGTATTTGTCTGAAGAGCATTTGTCATATATTGTCTTCCTCCCTAGCTTAGTTTATTGGGTTTTTTTGCTATGTAGGGAACAACACCATCAAGATAAGCATCTTTTAGTTACCCACCACCAAGGTAGCCATATTGTAGCCAAATAAGTTAAATTATTTGTCATTCCTAAGTATTGGTGTGAAGAGAATTTGTCATATATTGTCATCCTCCCTAGCTTAGTCTATTGGATTTTTTTTTACTATGTAGGGAATAACACCATCAAGACAAGCATCTTTTAGTCAGCCACCACCAAGGCGGTTATATTGTAGCCAGGTAAGCTAAATTATTTCTTATTCCTAAATATTGGTGGGAAGAGAATTTTTCATATACTTTCTTCCTACATAGCTTACCTAGCTATAATATGGCTGCCTTGGTGGTGGTTGACTAGAAGATGCTTGTTTTGATGGTGTTGTTATATTAGGTTTTTTTTTTTTTTTTTTTTTGCTATGTAGGGAACAACACCATCAAGATAAGCATCTTTTAGTCAAACATCACCAAGGTAGCCATTTGTAGCCAGTAAAGCTAAATTATTTGTCATTCCTAAGTATTGGTGTGAAGAGCATTTGTCATATTCTGTCTTCCTCCTTAGCTTAGTATATAGGGTTTTTTTTTCTATCTAGAGAAAAACACCATCAAGATAAGCATCTTCTAGTCAGCCATTACCAAAGCAGCCATATTGTAGCCAAGCAAGCCAAATTATTTGTCAATCCTAAGTATTGTTGTGAAGAGCATTTGTCATATACTGTCTTTCTCCCTAGCTTAGTATATTGTGTTTTATTTTTCTATGTAAGGAATAACACCATCAAGGCAAGCATCTTCTAGTCAGCCACTACTAAGACAACCATATTGTAGCCAAGTAAGCTAAATTATTTGTCATTCCTAAGTATTGGTTTAAAGAGAATTGGCCAGATACTATATTTCTTCCTAGCTTAGTATATTGGTTTTTTTTTTGCTATGTATGGAACCACACCATCAAGACAAGCAGTACCACTAAGGCAGTCAGCATGGATACCACTAAGGCAAGTAGCACCATCAAGGTCCTCAACTCTGCTCTGGTAGCCACCACCACCAAGGCAACCACCAGTAAAGCAACAAAAAAATATATGGAAACAACAAGCAACCACCAGTAAAGACCTCCTGAGAGTCAATAAATGTATTTTGTTTAATTTTTTTGTGGAACTTTCTACCACCAAAGAGTATGCATGTGTATTTTGGGATGTTTAGAGTTCCACAAATGAATTATGGACTTTGTGTGTGTTCGGAGTATGGACACTACTCTTTTAGCAATCCTATAATACTTCTTTGTATGTGTTTAGAGTATGGACAAATGAATTATGGACTTTTGTGTGTTTAGAGTTCTTTTTTATTTTACTTTTGGCGCATAAACAAAAGGCCATAAAAAAGAATGGGAATTGGGAGGTAGTGAACAATTGAACATTGTATAATATCATAGAAACAACATGAGCTAATCCTTTTAAAAAAAGGCAAAAGGCCACCATCAATAACTTCATTCCACTAATTACAGGTTCTATGACTGCCATTGTATTTGAACACCTACTATTGCTAATAAATCAAAATTGGGAGGTAGTTTTATAATTACTAATCTAATTGCAATTTCAATGAGCACTTATAGGACATAATCCTAAAGTCCACAAATTTTGTGATGACTAAAACTATGATTCACAATCATAGTTGTAGTTTTCAATTATGATAAGCATACCAAATCTCATACATTACCAAGATAAATCATAAATGTGGAAAGAAAAGAAAACATACAATAATCCCTCATGATGATCATACCTTAGAGAGTTAACAATGAGGAAGTTTAGTTTTCCTAATCAGACCTTTGCTACAAGTTGTTTCTCAAATGCATCTTCAATAGTAATAAAATACATAAAACCACAAATACACATAAACCAAGTAGTCCCAAATCAAAAAGAAAACACATCTTCAATCCAACAAAACACCATTAAATGCATATTCTACCACAAATACATAAAAAAAAACACCAAGAACAAATCAAACAGAGCAACAAAAATCCCACCAAACACTTGTGCACTTTCTCATTCCTTTTTAAAATACTAACTTCTTTTTCCCAAATTCTTCTTTTTCTGTTCCAAAATTCATTTTTCTTTTGAAGCAAACTCACCACATCTATAGTCTTTACTAATTTTTTACGAGAATCATTGAGCTTGGACAATAAACATGGCAAGATTTGAAGTCCACATTAACATGTTGGGTTATCATGCCACATGAAAAAATCACAGTTCATGCCACTCCATATTTTAACAAACTAACTTAATTTTAACAAACTAGAACTAAATGCAGCATTAATTTAACAAAAAAAAAAAATGACCCACCCTAAAACCTAGGTAGCCACAAAACCTCATTCTTGGGTTGGATTGAGTCCACGAAGTATGCGATTGACCAGCACGATGACAATCGCCAATGACCTCTATAAGATATTGGTGGTTGATTTATAACTGCTTGTCGACTTGGCGCTGGTGAAGGAACTCTTCTCCATTTTTAACTGAGTTGATTTAGAACTTACACTATAAATCAGATGATTAATAGAATAATCAAAATCATTATTTTTGTCATGAATTTATATCATTGTATCCACAAGATGCAAGGTTAGATGACAAATTACTTGGTTTAACTGAAGTTCAAAACATAGTTTCATTGGTTTTTAGAAAGAATTAGTAGAAAGTATTTGATCTTAGTTGGCACATAACAATACAGAAAACAAATTACGTATCAAAACATAGTCTATTACAATTTTCAATCATTATATGCCGATAAGATATGGAGTAGTAGCAATTAACAAATAGAGATTACCCAAACAATACAAAACTTCAGTGGCAAAGAATTTAATCATTTCTTTTACAATCACAAATGTCAAACATAATAACCACCATCATTAACAAACTAATGGGTATAAGCACGAAACCACATTTCATGATGTCATTGGTTCCCAATGTTATTTTTTTCATCACAATTTCACTAAATTCCCTGAAGCCGTAATACCATCTAATAATGATCAAATTAAAGTTTTAAAAAGATCAAGAATAGGCTCACAAATTGATAAAGCGAATAATAATGAAGATAGTGTCTATGGCAAAGAAAAAGTAACTTATAAACATAAACAAGCCTTCAAATTTCTAACAATTCTTGCATCAATTCCCAACTCCATTTAAGTGAGATGCTCTTTTCTTTCCCTTTATTTTATTTTTTTCACCATGGTCAGGAAAACATGTTCTTACTCCAAAAACAATATAGAGGAAATCTTAGTGAAATGTACAAATGTGTACACATTGCAATGAAAATGAATGGTTTGATGAAAAGTTGGCATGATTCATTAAATCTAAAAGAAACCATATGTGAGCTGGAAAATAATATACTTCCTAAAAAAAATATCCTTTTCAGTACTTATAAGATGAAAATAGAAGAGATGGAAACAATATTTCTCACAAATTCACTCCACAATAAGGCTATATATGCTTATAGGTATGTGTAAACTGACTTTCACAGTTTTTAATCTGATTACTATTCACAATTTAGTTGATATTCTTAATCTTCTCAAAATTTTGTATAATTGGAAATAAATGCGACTTCAAAAGAGCACACAAGATACTAATTGACATGAATTCACCTGGGATTTTTAAGCTCTTATTACTCATTGTCTCCTTCCCCATCTAGCCTTCTCGTTTCTCACTATCTTATTAGGATTTTTCTATAACAAGACATTTTCCTAGGATTCCACCAATAACAAGACTATATCAAACAATCTCACCTCGCAAACGCGAAGCATGAGCCACATGTGAGTCTTATGCGAATAGCCAAACAATTAACCTTCCCTAAATGCATACAAAAAAATATCAATAAAACATTTTAGATATAAAAAATTTTGAATAGCCGAAAAATATACAAATTGATTTATGGTTAGGGTTCAATCATATATAGACATACCTTGTGAATATTTTTTGCGATCTGGTGAATGATATATGAGAGAGGTTGCTCAAAAAATGAATTCACCACCTAAGCATCTTTCTCCTTCGATTTGGTGATCTTCTGCGAGGGAGAGAGTGTAATAGAGAAAGAGAGAATAGTAAAAAGAAAGAGAGAGCATAACAGACATAGAGAGGGAGGCTTCTGAAGACATGAAGTAATTGGACGAGATACTAATGACGTGTGATTGAGGATTTGGATTGCATCAGATTTAGAAACTGAGGGTTTAAATTGCCCCCTTGGTAAACTTAAGGGGAAAATATTTTTTTCAAATAAGCCTTAAACCTTTGCGGCTTTTCCATTTCTCTCTCCTCTATCTAAACCTAATCGTTTCGCTATATATATGCAAAATCAATATTTTGTTTTAAGTTGTTCTTTCTTCTTCTTCTTCCTTTACCATTTTCCTTCTCTCTTCCCCAAGCTTTTATTCTTATTATTCTATCATAATATCTTTTATTAGCATTATATAATGACATTTACGTTTTCAGGCAATCTTCGCCATATATATTTTTTTATACAAAATAGATAGCACCTGATATAGCTAATGCAAAGCCATCAATAGCTGATGTAGAGCAGACCATAACTAGAGTAACAAATGGAGAAGTCATAAATACTATAACAAGACCCAAAAGCATAGTAAGGAAGCCTAGTTGATTTAAAGACTTGCAGTAATCACAAGAACATTCAAAATGTTATAGGGCAAGAATTTCAGTTGTTGTAAATAAAATTGTTTTGCTATTCTGTTACAAGTTAGTTGTAATAAAGTTAGTTACAGATTAGTCAGTTAGTTAGTTTATTCTTCAAGAATTATAATTACTCTTCTAGATAAGAGTATATAAGTTGAATCAGTGTAACAAGAAGGATAAGAAAAGAGTTATCAAATTTCTAATTTTTCTCTCTGTCTTCTTATTCTAAGGGTTCAAGAACCCTTTTTTGATATCACTATATCCTCCCACAGATTTTTTGCCATTTGATTTCACTATAATTCTTCCATACACTCTTCTATGTATTCCTATATTGTTTCATCAAAATCCATCAATGGCTGCTTTAACAAGATCCAAAGATCTTACACTGGACAACATAGCAACATTGATAAGAGAATCTCAAAGGGAACTACGTGAAGAATTCATAGCTCACATTGTTTCCATCCATGATCATCTAGCTAAGTTGCAATCCTCTTCTCCTAGATTAACATCTACATATGCCAATTTTATTCTTCTCAAATTCATAGCAAAATTTCGATTTCAAGACTGTAAGACTTGAATTTCCTCGATCTGAGAAGGTGATCCCACTGATTGGTTGTTTAGAGTTGATCAATATTTCTTATTTCACAAAACATCATATGCATAGAAATTAATTGTGGTTTCTTTTCATTTGGAGGGTGCGGTTTCTTCATGGTTTCAATGGATATATAACACTAAACAACTTAGTTCTTGGTTAGATTTTGTTCATGCTTTGAAGCAAAGATTTGGACCCTATGATTATGATGATCCTCAGGGAACTTTATCCAAATTAACTCAAGTTGGTTATGTTCTTAAATATCGATCCTAATTTGAAGCTCTCTCTAATAAGGTGATAGGTCTAAGTGAGACATTCTTGAAAAGTTGTTTCATTTCAAGTCTTAAACCTAATATTAGAAGAGAGGTGATTGCTCAGAAACCCATTTCAATTCATGATGCTATTGGTCTAGCTCATTTGCAAGAGGAAATGCTCAATGACATGAAAACTCCTTTGAGGACTTAGATTCCTAAAGCTTCTACACAACCATCTATTTTAAGTTTCAAACCAGCATTACTTATTCTTCCCACAGTCCTTAATAAAATTAATGTTAAAAGATTTTCTCCTTTTGAAATGCAACAAAGATGGGGGAAAGGCCTCTGTTTTAATTGTGATGAAAGATTCACACCTACACATAAATGCAAGAACAAGATGGATTTATTATTAATGGATGTTGATATGGATGTAGATTCATAAGTGGGACTGACATAAATATGGTCCCAGAAATCAGATTTCATGCCCTTACTAGTCATCACACCCTAAAGGCATTTCGAATGCAAGGATTGGTGCTCCATAACCCTTACAAGTCTTGGTAGATGGTGGTAATACCAACAACTTCATACAAGAAAGAACAATACATTTTTTAAAACTGTCAATCACACCATCACACCACTTTTTAGTACAAGTTGGGAATGGTGCAATGCTTTCATGCTCAAGTATGTGTACCAATGTTTCAATCACACTTCAAAACCATATTTTTATTGTGGATTTCTTTGTTATATCCCTCTAAGGAGCTTATATGGTACTTGGAGTTTAGTTTTTGCAAGAACTGGGTCCAATAACTATTGATTATACCAATTTAACCATGGATTTATGTTGGAAAGGACAATCTGTACATTTACAGGGTGACATTGGTTCTAGACTCAATTTTATTGCTATTAAGTAATTAAAAAAGCTTTTTGGTATTGGTAGTATTGTTGCTTGTTTTCCATTTATGACTATGAAAGTGCCTGATCATACTTGTTCATTATATAGTTTTATTGATAATGTTATCACTATATCACATACACATTTAGTTGATAAAGAAATCTTGCAAGTTCTGGATGAATTTCCTCATGTTTTCATGGAACTTACTACATGCCTCCTATAAGGGACAGTGATCATAGAATTGAGGTGGATCTTATGGCTAAACCAGTAAATATTAAGCCTTACAGGTATCTCTATTTCTAGAAAACTAAGATTGAAAGGTTAGTAGCAGAGATAGTTAGCGCTAGTATTATGCAACCTAGTCATAGTGCTTATAGTTAACCAGTCTTGGAGATGGAACTTGGAGATTTTGTGTAGATTATAGAGGCCTCAATGATATCACTGTTAAGGATAAGTTTCCAATTCCAACAGTTGATAAGTTTCTAAATGAATTGTTTTGTCCAGTTGTCTTGTCTAAAATAGACTTAAGAACAGGATATCATCAAGTGAGAATGTATCCTGTTGACATTCATAAAACTGCATTCATAGCTTATACAGACCATTTTGAATTCCTTTTCATGCAATTTGGACTCACTAGTGCTCAATCCACCTTTCAAGCAACTATGAATCAGGCTCTACAGACTTTTCTAAGGAAATATGTCATTGTTTTCTTTGATGACATACTCATTTACAATAAAACCAAGGAGGATCATATTGAGCATTTAAGGATTGTCTTAAATTGCTTGCAACAAAATTCTTTGTTTGCTAAGCAAAGCAAATGCCAATTTTCCCAAAGATCTATGGAATACTTGGGCCATATCATTTCCGTTGTTAGTGGTGCTCCTGACCAGACTAAAGTAAGCTATAGTAGGATGGCCTACTCCAACCACTCAAAAATAATTGAGAAGTTTCTTAGGGTTGATTGGTTATTACATAAAATTTATCAAATGTTTTTCCTCTACAGCTAGCCCTTTGACAGATTAGTTGAGGAAAAAAAATATTTTAATTGGACTACTGAGGCTCAAACTTCATTCTAAGACCTCAAAGCTTCCATGATCACAACTTCTATATTAGCATTACCTAATTTCACTCTCCCATTTATTATTGAAACAAATGCTTCAAGTGTGGGTATTAGTGTTGTACTATCACAACATGGTTATTCCCTTGCTTTCTATAGCAATAAGCTATGTCCTATAATGCAGCAGGCTTCCACCTATATCAAGGAACTTTTTACAATAACTTCTGTTGTCAAGAAGTAGAGACAATATCTATTGGGTGCTAAGTTTTTCATTTACAATGACACTTGCTTAATCAAACCATACAAACTCAAGAGCAGCAATATTATCTTGCCAAATTACTAGGTTATACCTATGAAAACGTTCATAGTTTTGGCAAGAAAAATACTCCAGTTGATGCCTTGTCCAGATTACAAGCAAAAGAAGTCAAATAAGAAGCAGAAGTTCTTTTCATAGCCTTTTCTATGCCTACTTTTGACCTTTTTACTCAGACTGTAACTGAACATACCAATGATACTCATACCAGTCAATTTGTCAAAAAGGTTCTTGATTACCTTAATCAGTCCTCTCCTATTTGGTAAGAAATATAATCTTATACTATAAAAGAAAGATTTTTTTCTGAGTAATACTTATCAACTAAAAGAAGTTATTCTCAAAGAATTCCATTCCACTCCATTAGGTAGCCATGCTGGTGTTCACAGGATCTACATGATAATTGTAGCCAACTTTTATTAGAAGAAGATGAAGAAGTCAGTTGAGGTGTTTATCAAACACTGTGATGTAAGTCAGAAAATTAATAGTACTAATAAAGCTCCTTATGGTATCTTGCAGCTTCTACCAATACCAAACCAAATTTGGGAAGATGAAGTATGGATTTTATCACTAATTTTTTGGTTTCTCACTGTATAACAACAATATTAGTTGTGGTTGATAGATTATCTAAACAGCTCATTTTGGTCCATGACCTTCCCACTTTACTGCAATCAAAGCTGCTTAACTTTTTATGAAGATAACCTATACTTTACATGGCATTCCAAGGTCTATAGTATGTGATAAAGACCCTATATTTTAAAGTAAATTCTAGAGGGAATTATTTAGGCGGAGGAAACTGAGTTAAGGATGAGTTCTTCATACCATCCTCAAACCGATAAACAAATCGAAGTCCTAAACAAATGTATATAGCAGTTATTGAGGGCTTTTGCCTCTGATCAACCTCAACAGTGGATTAAATACTTACACCTTGTTGAATTTCACTATAGCACTTCCTTTCAAACTTCCCTTAGAAAGACTCCATTTGTAGTGGTCTATAGAAGATTACCTCCTTCACTTCCTACTTATCATAGAGGGACTTCTACTTTGCAGGGCATTGATCATGATCTAGGTACCATATCAGAAATTTTACAGCAAGTTCAGGAGCATCTTAACCAGGCTCAACAAAGAATGAAACAAGTTGCTGACAAATATAGAACAAAAATTACTTTTAGTGTTGGAGATATGGTTTTACTCCGATTACAACCTTATAGACAGATAACAGTTGCTACTGTGTCTTCTCAAAAGCTTAGTAAAAAGTTTTTTGGTCCCTTCAAGTGTACTAAAATAATTAGCTTAGTTGTTTATCAGTTGAAACTTCCTCAAGGTTCACTCATTCATCCTGTTTTTCACGTGTCCCTTTTCAAACCATATCACGGAACTCAATCTCCAATTACTCCACTACCTTTACCTTATCTTAGTACTAATAATAAGCCTAAATTCTTGCCATTTGCAATCATTGGGGAAAGATACATTACGAGATAGACACAGTAAATTCATCAATGGCTAGTTCAATGGGCTGAGTCGCCATTAGAAGAAGCATCCAGGGAAGATTCAGTTGAATTTCAGCAGCCATATGCCAACTTACACCTTGAGGACAATGTGTCTTGTTAGGAGGAAGGTAATAATACAAAGTTAATAGCAACTGATGCAGCTAATGCAGAGCCAATAATAGTTGATGCAGAGCAGACCATAACTGGAGCAGCAAATGGAGAAGTTACAAATACTGGAACGAGACCATTTTATATTGCCAAAAACTTCTAGAGGAATAAGGAAGAAATCTTAGTTGGTTGAAAAACTTCTAGTAATCACAAGAACATTTGATATTGGAAAAAATACCCCTCCAATAGGAAAACTACACATGGATCATCTTGATGACAGGACACAAGGAGACACGTGACAACCTGGGTCCGGGCAGCTAAGCCTCCAGGTCGTAACCGCCTTTCAGGGCTCCGTTACCCCCAACTGGGCCTCCACATCACCACCGCCCTCCAGGCCATCATTGCCCAAAGTTGGAGCGTTAGGTCAACAGACTGCCCCAGACACATAAACAGCTCCTGATCAAGCCAGCAAAACAAAGCCCTAATGGACGGCCCCCAGTCACCTAGCTGGGCCTCCTAGGCAACATTACCTAACTAAGTTGGCGCGTCAGGACACCAACCACTCTTATACTTGGATGGCTCTTGATCAAACCAGCAAGGCAAAACCCTAGCGGATGGCCCACAGCCACCTAGCTGGGCCTCCTAGGAATCATTACCTAACCTAGTTGGGGCATGATATTGTATTGCCCTAGGCCAAATACCACCTCCAAAGCCCTATAAAAAGGGTCAGGTATGCATGCCAAACGATCCAACTTTTCTTAACTTAAAAAGGGAACACACGTCCCCTGCATACACCTTATTTCGACCTAACTTAAGCTTCGGAGCATCCCCGGAGGCACCCCCTCCGGTGACCCCGTAGCCCCTCTCTCTTTCCCTGTGCAGGTACATCCAAGGCTCGACCTCCGGCTCAGTAACACACATTTTTGGCATCAACAACATTCAAATTGTTATAGGGTGGGAATTTTTTTTGTTATAAATAAATTTTTTTTGTTATTATGTTACAAGTTAGTTATGGATTAGCCAGTTAGTTAGCACTCTTCTAGAAGAGTATATAAGCTAAATTAGTGTAAAAGATAAGAAAAGAGTTATAAAATTTCCAATTCTTTTGTCTTCTTCTTCTAAGGGTTTGTTCTTGGCCTATCAAGAACCCTTTCGATGCAGCTGTATAAGTTTCTCCTTTGAAGATTAGCCCCAATGATATTTTGTGAAGCTATCGAAGCAGAGGGAATCTTCTTATTTTAATATGGTATGAGCTACCCTCCTCATCAATCTATGAATTTCTTGAACTTTGTATGAGTTGTTCTCACTTGGATCATTGGAATCAATTTTTGCATTGAAATTCAGTTTTTTTTTCCTGTCCCTGCCCTCTTTTTCAGTATTTCAATGCCAGGGCATTCGAAGATTCCTTTCTTATTCCTCTTTCACATCCACAAAAATGATGATTTTGATACCTATTTCCGCAAAATTTGTCATGTCATTTTTCAAATTTTCATTGTACCGTTTCTAATTTATGTATTTTATTGATGATCATGGATTTTGTTCAAATTAAGCATCTTTTTTAGCTCTACTTCAATTTGTATGTCCAGTTGTATCTAAAAACATAGACCCAAATCAAATGCAAACTGAAGTGGACAAGGTAATTAGTTATCTTCTCTCAATCCCTCTTTTTGCTTATTGGTTGTTTTCTAAAATTTCTATACGGCTGGTAAGATTTAATTTACCATTTACAATTTATCGGTTTTGTTAAATTTTCACTTCCACTTAATTCTGTAGTTTATTGAGATCAAATAGTAAAAAATTACTGGGTTCGGTATCTTATATCCTTCCTATGTGTTGTGCTGCCACCTCTCTGATTTTCACTGATTTATCCTATATTATTTTCAATTTCTAATTAGCAAATGCTCTTCGTAGGTCCACACAATCATAGACAGGGTAGATCCAAAGCGGACAATGAAATTGATAAGCCTCTGTCACTCTCTATTTATGCTTTTTAGGTGTTTGTAATAATTTCTACTTGAATTTCATAGTTGGATATTTTTTCCTTTTGAGGAATCATATTTTTTGAGAAAGAAAAGTTTGATGCAAGAAGTTGATCATTTTGGGAAGAGAGAATTTGTTCACATATACTTTGGTGGCTTTCTTACTACAATCAATGCCACATCGTTCCATATTTTGTATGTATTTCTTAATTGCCTCTGTTTGGAATGGTTTACTTCTTATGTTCATTTCTTAATTTTATTGATTTTTAAATTGACCTCAAGTATTCTTTTAGTTCCTCGAATGCTCTTTGATACTTTTCATTCCAGGAAAAATTCTTGGCTTTCTTGACAGTTTTAAAGAAAGGTAGGCATTTTTCAGCATGATTTAGATATGAAGTGGCTGAGTACAACCACTCGTCTGGTCAACCTTTGCACTTTTTTAACGTTCCAAAGAGGGGCCATATTCATTATCACCTTTATCTTTTTGGTTTTAGCTTTTATTCCCTGTTGTGTTACCATGAAACCAAGGAATTTTTTGGCAGTGAATTGATAAGTGCTTAAATAATCATATTTAAGCCCCTTAATTTACGCTTGTTAGGCTCTTTGTTTATCTATTTTAGTAGATTCTATTTGATTTTCATGTTTTATGTGTTTTTCACAGGGCTTTGACAAAAAATGACATTTTAGAGCTCTAAGGAGTAAAAAGTAAAGTTTTGCAATCCATCAAGGTGCGCTCGAGTACGCCTCCATTGTAATCGAGTGCACAGGCACACGAGCGCACACTTAGAAGGCTCGAGTGTAGCCCGCATATGCTCGAGCGCACACACACCAAAGGCGGCAGAGCCAGATATGGAAAGAAGTCTCTGAACCTTGAATAAGAAATTAGGGTTTTGGGGCACCCTTAGAGCCCTGTATATATAGCCTTGTAAAACACAGAAACCATACGTTTTGTTTTAGACTTGAAGTTGCAAGCTTGGAGAGGAATTGATGACTTGTCTCCCGAATCTTCTTCGAGTTTTATTTTTCTGTTTTCGTTTTATTATTGTTATAATGTTTAGTTCAACTAGCATATGTAACTAAACTCTTATAGAGCTCAATTGAAGCCCTAATTATGCTTTTCCACATATATATTCATTGATTACCTTTATCTATAGCCATGTTAGAATGCTTAACTTGATTAATGCCTATTTGTATTTAAATTCCTCATATGTGTGTTTCAGATCAACGTATCCATGTTGTATGGATTAGTTAGTTGAATCAATTTGGATGACCGAGTCCTGGGTTCAACAATAGTAACAAAAGATATCCACACCGGATTCTTGGGTTAATCAACACGGGAAACCGGGAGTAGACCGAGCCCTAGGTCTCGTGTGGTTGCCGATCTCCACAACCCTTATGCTCTCTTAAGAAACAACTCAGTATACACCCATGCTAAATCCCTTAAGAGAGAAAAGAGTTAGAGTATACACCATGCCTAACTCGTTGCATAGGGAGATCAATATCCTAAGGTGTGGACCAAGCCCTTAGGTTGGCAACCATTAAATATTCATAATAGGGCTAGAGCATTGGCACCTTACTTAGTGGGAAAGTGTAATTAGTGGTAGATATCACTGCCCTATATTCTATTATTATTAACTCACACTCAACATTTATTTCTCTTTTTATTTTGAGAAACTAATTCTAAATTGAAGTTTACCAATCCCTATGGAAATGATCTCGCACTTGCACACTATGCTACCATTGACCTTGTGCACTTGCAAGTAAAACTGTACGATTATTTGCTTATTTATATAGGTAGATAAATGCACAACATGACTCCAAAGGCGCATTTGGTTGGGTTCAATCTCATTTGGTGGCGACGGATTATCCCAAAAGCTTCTTCTAGATCAAACTTGTGATCCCTGGCGCTGACACTTTTAACTAACATGTCATCTATGTAAACTTCCATATTTTTCCCAATCTGCTCTTTTAAGATCTTATTGACTAGCATTTGATAAATGGTTTCTGCATTCATGAGTCAAAGAGGCATCACCTTATAACAATATAGGTTTGTTCGGTTATAAAGACGGTCTTGGGTCGATCGGGCTTATGAATTAAAATTTGATTGTACTTGGAGTATGCATCCATCAAACTGAACAGCTCATGCCCAGAGGTAGCATTAACCAACTAGTCAATTCTAGGTAGGGGAAAACTGTCTTTAAGGCAGGCCTTGTTTAGATCCATGAAATCAATGCAGATCCTCCATTTACTGTTGGCCTTCTTAACCATCACCATATTGGCGATCAACTATGGGTAGTTGATTTCTTGGATAAAATCAACGGAGCTTGTCAACTTCTTCATTAATGGTGCTCTGTTGTTCTGGAGCAAAAGACTCTTTTTTTGGACCATTGGCCGATGGTTAGGATCCACGTTCAGCCGGTGAACAATAACTAAGGGATTAATCCCAGGCATGTCGGAGGCTGACCAAGCGAAGAGATCTTGATTCCTTCATAGGAAAGAAATCAAGAATTTTTTGAGGTCTTCGGAGAGATCAAACCTGATTAGTACAGTCTTCGAATATCCTTCATTTAAAGGGATGAGGATAAGTTCTTCTTCTGGCTGTCCTCGTGGGGTCTTAGGTTCATCTCTCAGGTCCTCTATTTCTAAGAGCAAAGCTTCAACTTTTCTTTGGCATTTGATGGAGTTCAAATACCAAGATCGAAAGGTTTTCTAGTTGCGTTGAACTCCCCCACGCCTTCCTTAGTGAGGAACTTTACATTCAGATGATATGTAGATACTACTGCTCTCATTTCATTAAGGGTTGATCGCCCGAGTATCACGTTGTATGACAATGGGTGCTTCACCAAAAAAAAATGTAGTCTAGACAATAGTGAGTTATTGTGGAGTTCCAGCAGTGACCAAGAGAACTATGCTTCCTTCGACAAATATTGGTGCTCCCGAGAAGCTATACATAGGAGATGATACTGGCTTGAGCTGGTCATCCCTTAGCTTCATCTGTTGAAAGGCTTCATAGAAAAAAGATGTTTGTTGAGCTCCCATTATCCACCAAGACTCGCTCAACATTGTAGTTAGCGATGGAAAATGAGATAACTACAGCGTCGTCATGCGACATTTGTATTCCTTCTAGGTCATTATTTATGAAAGATATCACCTGGTCTATTGTGACCCATTTATGAGATTCATTAACCGATGCTACTGACCGGGTGTAAGCTCTCCTCCCATGGGTGGACTGTCCCCCTACAAGCACTCTTCAAAAAATGGTTTTGATAGCGCTGGTAACAGCGGTGGTGTGCCCTTGATTGTTCTGGAGTGTCTTTCTTCTTGGATTGGTTTTCTAGGACTTGGCCTAGGGCTTCTTTTTGGACTCTGACATCCTCAATATGACCTTTCTGAGGTTCATCAGTGTGAGTGTCAGGAAAGATCTTCGTAATCTTGAACTTGGAGTCTGGTGTTTTCCTTTATGTACCCACTTTGAATGAGAGATTTGATCTGTTGTTTCAAGGCGTGACACTCTTCGGTGTTGTGACCATGATCCTTATGGAAACGGCACCACTTAGCCCGATTTCCACTCGGATAGAGAGGTCTTGGAAGCCAACGAAGAAGGTTTCGGTCCTAGTTACTCAAAATTATATTGGTCCTGGAAGCACTCAGTGGATTAAAATTCTCAAAGTTAAGGGGGACTCTTTGTAACGACCTATCCCAGGTTGCCACCCCCGAGATGGTGTTGTCACATTTTGAAAATCCCAGCACGAGACATATATGCAACAATAAAAATAATACCAACTGCAATTATTACATCAATCATCAACCCTCAACAGAGAAGATACATCATTCAGATCTTGACTGAACAGTATATACAACATATTATGCATGAATATTTACAATTTTTTTTTTCCTTTCTCATTAGTCTAAGGATGTGGACCACATGGCTTACAGAAAACAATTTAGTCTGAATCTTCGCTCACAATTCTATTTGTCCTGCTCGCTACCTGAAATCATTGTACAATGAGGAGTGAACTTCACAAGCTCAATGAATTAAACATACTAGAAGTATTCAATTTATATAATTAGTCTTCCAATATTCATTCATCTATATCTCATATATTTTGATAATAACATTCTATTATCACTACACATATTATAAGCCTCATTCTCTATCAATCTCATCTATAAATAAATTTACAAAAAAAAAAACAACACTTCAACATTTCAGTAATAAAATCAATATTTAAAACAGATATAATGCATGAATTATTATTAGGGAACGTCTTCCCACATGTCGACATGTTTTTATCTTAGACTTGTTGTTTTCCCGGTTATTTTATTTTATTTAGACCGACTGCCCTTCCGGTTCTTTTATTTCCAGCATATACCGGTTGTCACGGTTTTCATTTATTTCCAGCATATACCGGCAGTCAAGGTTTTTCATATATTTCTAGTATATACCGGCTGTCACGGTTTTCATTTAGACCGGTTGCCTTCCCGGTTCTTTTATTTCATGTATATGCATATGAATAATGACATAAAGTATGCATATGCATAATAATATAAAAATACACATGTATTTGTACATACAAATTAGTTATAATGCTTCTTCTCAAATCATTATTTAATTAATTTTACTAATTTCTTCTCCTCATATATCATATCAACTCATCATCCATAGTTCATCAAGAATTTCACTTATCACAATTATTATTAAATCGACTCATTATTCCAATAATATTATTCCTCTTATAATAATTCTCTACACGTCACTTATTCTTATCATACCTATCAACCAACTTTCATCTATCACCAATTCATAAGTTAATAATATATTCAAATACTATCATTAAATATTTCATATTTATCTTGATTACTTAAAGTAAATCTAACTCACCACGCAACACTTAGAGCTAACCGTGGATCACCTCCTTGGCTTTCCTGCTCCTCTCAAATATTTCCCCTGGTTGCTGATCGTTAACACCTGACATAATATTTGTGTTAAAATTTCTAATTTATTCTTCAATTCCAGTATAATTCACACCCTTTGAAAATTTTCACATTGAATTCCGAGAAATATCATGTATGCTTAATTTCAAAAATAAGCTTCACGTTATTGCTGTCTGTTTTTCTTAGGGCTTCCCGTGACTCTCTATAAAATTCTCCTGTAAATCCCTTCAAAATTTTACTCTTTCTACATTTCTTTCGGTCCCCAAATGTTTAGAGAAATAGAGCAGTCTGAATTGTAGAAGGAAGAAAACCAAACAGGATTTAATAAGTAATAAATAAAAAAAACTAAAACTATACACACACACACACACATGCACACACACAAACATATATATATATATATATATATATATGTATACGTATATATCTATATATGTGTATATATATATATATATACATATATGTGTGTATATAAATATACACGTATACGTATATATCTATATATGTGTGTATATATATATATATATATACATATATGTGTGTATATAAATATACACGTATATATATACATATACGTATACATAATCGCCACACCACCTGCCACCAATTCTTACACTTTTATGTTGTCACGGGGTTTTTTTTTAAACAAAACCCTTTTTTTTAAAACAAAATTTTTTACTTTTTTTTGGTTTTCCATTTTCTTTGTAACTATGCCCCCATGGATCTATTTTTTTCAAAAGAATTATTTATTCAATACTAAATCCTTCACGTGTGTATATATATATATATATATATATATATACACATATATTATTTTAATTTCATGTCATATTTATCAAATTACTTCTTTACCCATACTTTAAGAACAGGGGTATTACAATTCTACCTACCTTATAAAAATTTCATCCTCGAAATTTCTTACCTAATTAAGAAAACAATTGTGAATAATATTTCTTCATAATTGCCTCACGCTTTCACGTAATCTCTTCAACATCTTTATTCAGGCACAGAACTTGAACTAATGAAATTATTTTACTATACAAGACTTGTTCTTTTCTGTCTAAAATTCTCACTGGTACTTGTATAAAAGTTAAATCTTTCTGAATTTCTACAGCTTGGCTCGAAATATTATGAGATTTATCAAGTGCTTTTGCAAAAGTAAAACGTGAAATATGTTATGTTACTATTTTAACTATGGAGGTGATCTCCAAGCTATACACAACTAGCCCAGCTTTCTCAATAACCTCATAGGGTCCCACATACCTCGGACTCAACTTTCCTTTCTTTTTGACCCTTAACACTCCTTTCCATGGAGATATTTTTAAATACACCCAATCACCTACTTGAAACTCAAGATGCCTTCTTTTATTATTAGCATAGCTATTCGGTCTACTTTGTGCTGCTTTAAGGTTTTCTCTAACCAGATTGATCCCTTCAATTGTTAACGCAATAATTTATGGACCAAATATGTTTCTCTCTCTCACTTCTTCCCAACATATAGGAGTTCTGCACTTTCTACCATACAATGTCTCAATCGGTGTCATTCCAATACTAAATTGATGTTGATTATTATAAGCAGACTAAACCAATAGCGAGTAAGCATCCCAACTTACTAAGAACCTCATCATATTTGCCCTCAACATATCTTCTAGTATTATAATAATATTTTTTGTCTGCCCATTTGTTTAAGGATTAAAAGTTGACCTAAACTGAAATCGCGTACCCATGGCTTTCTACAAGCCTCCCTAGAATCTAAGATGTATGTCTAGCATCTTTATTTGACACTATGCTCAATAGTACTCCATGCAATCTCATAATCTTAGGAATCCAATTAGTTTTAATTGGAATGACTTAAAAAGTCTTTCTACTATCACTTACACTGTATTGTGGCCTTTCTAAGTATGGGAAAATTCATACTCACATTTTTTTTTCTATGGTCATTCAAGCACAGGAAGAGCCTATTGTAAGCCTCCTTGATGTTTATTCTCTAACTTCACTTACGGACAAACCAAACATCTAGAAATATGTTCAGCTACATCCATTTTCAATTTTGACCACCAGTAATTCTATCTCAATCCTTTATACATCTTATTGTTACTCAGGTGCATCGAATATACATCATCATGTGCCTTTCTCAATATCTTCTTTCTCAATTAGCATCATTGGGAAAACAAATCCTATTTTCCAATACCAAAATACCATCATTCTAATTTTGAATTTATATTGCTTTCTACTAAGCATTTCCTGCTTGATCTTTTCTATTTCTTATATTTACCTTGTATCTCTAACAAGCATTCTACTGTGGATGACTATATAACCATGTTTGCTAACAATGATCTTCTATCATTGATATTCAACTTCATTCTTATCTCTCTTAAATCTATCATCAATTTCACATCATGACTCTCAATAAAGTTAATGTTTTTTGTAGATTTTCTACTCAATGCATAAGCTACCACCTTTGCCTTTTCTAAATGATAGTGAATTGTACAATCATAATCACTAATCAACTTCATCCACCATCTTTGTCTCAAATTCAACTCTCTCTGGGTACGTATGTATGTCAAACTTTTATGATTAATGAATATCTCACAAGTGGCTCCATACAGATGATGTCTCCCATATTTAAAGTAAATATTATGGTAGCCAACTCTAAGTCATGGGTAGGATCATTTCTCTCATGATTCCTCAATTGCCTAGAAGCATATGCCATTACCTTCCCATGTTGCATTAACACATATCCCAACTCTTGATGGGATGCATCACTATACACTACAAATCCTTTATCACCATAAAGAAGCACCAATACTGGAGCTATAGTCAATTTCTTCTTTAGAAATTGAAAATTTTTCTCACACTTCCCACACCATACAAATCTCATCTCTTTCCTAGTCAGTCTAGTCAACAGTATTACAATAATAGAAAAATTCTGAAAAAATCTTCTATATTAACCAGCTAACCCCAAGAAGATTCTAATCTCAGTCAGATTAGTTGGTCTCTCCCAACTTAACATTGTCTCTACCTTTTGTGGTTCAACTGTTATGCCATTTCCAGAAATTACATGCCCCAAGAAAGTTATCTCATTCAGCCAAAATTCACATTTAGAAAATTATAGCATATAATCTCTCTTTCATCAAAATTTCCAATACAATTTCTAAATGTTTTACATGTTCTTCCTTAGTCTTAGAATACTCCAACATGTTATCAATGAAAACAACCACAAGATCATCAAGAAATGGTTTAAATATTTTATTCATCCAGTTCATGAATGTTACTAGAGTGTTACTCGATCTAAATGACATCACAAGAAACTTATAACCATAACGTGTCCTAAAAGCAGTTTTAAGCACGTCTCCCTTCTCTATCCTCAATTGATGATAACTTGACCTCAGGCCTATTTTTGCAAATACCCTTGCTCCATACAACTTTTCAAATAAATCATCTATCCTGGGTAAAGGATATTTATTCTTAATGGTTATTTTCTTCAATTATCTGTGGTCTATATACAATCTCATCGTTTCATCTTTCTTTTTCACAAACACTACGTGAGCTTCTCATGGCGACACACTAAATCGAATAAGTTGTTTATCTAATAACTTTTGAACTTTTAACTCTTTTAACTCAGTGGATATCACTCTGTACGATGCTATTAGATATATGTGATGAATTTGGTATCACATCAATAGAGAATTTAATCTCCCTACTGGGAGACAACTAGATAACTCATCAAAAAATATATTAGAATAATATTTCACCACTAAGATTTATTCTAACTTCCTATTTTCCTTTTTAGAATCCATTATGTATGCCAAATACTCATCACAACCCTTTTTTCAACCATCTACTAGTAGTCAGAGCAAAAATAAGAAAATTTGCAAGTATCTTGAGTTTTTCCTTGAAAGTTAAACTCCCTCTGTCCAGGTATCCTGAACAGTACATTTTCCTTAAAATAGTCAATCATAGTCAAAGAAAACAAATCAACTTCAAACTCTCTATCACTGATACGAATCACACAACCCTTGTAAATATTTATGATTATCACTCTATCTCTAGTGAGAATTTCAACAATAACATTACGCTTCAAAGTACTAATACATACTTCAATGGATTTCATATGAATACTGGATGCAAAAGAATGGGTTACACCAAGATTAACTAACATTGATATGTCCACCTTTTCTATATACAAGGCACCTCAAATTAAGGTAATTCTAGGATAAATATCTTATCTGATTACATCTATAACAAACTTCTGTTTCTCGATCATACATCAGATTTCAACTTCCCTTTGGTAGCATACTTACTTCCTCTTGCATGACTCCTAGTTCCCATAACCTGTCTACCAAATCTAAGGGTCCTACCAATAGTACTCTGAGCTACAGAAGCAATAGGTCTTGTTTACCTCCGACTCTGTACCACAATTCCTTGTAACAAGGAACGCCCCATCTGGGGTGGTCTCTCACCCTGTACACTCATACTACCATGACCTCCAGAACCTTCATGTCTAAGCCTCTTCAACCACTATTTCTCTCTCCCTTAAATTCTATCACATCTTTCTCAATCTGAAGTGCTATATCCACCAACCTGACATAATTTATATGCCCCATGTAAGATAATTTTGATAAAATCTTAAAATATAATCCATCTAGGAACTTCTTACACTTCTTCTCCTTTATGTCTACCATTTTCGATACAACCATTGACAAGGCCACAAATCTAATACTATATTGAACCACAATTATCACATTTTTACCTCAAATAAATGAAATCTTTCTTCAGTTGGGCTCTGCAAGTATATGAGCAATATTTATAAAAAAAAAGCCTCCTTAAACGAAGCAAAGGCGACCTTCTGCCTATCAGTCACTAGTAAAATACCCAATAATCTCTCTACATGTTTTACTTATAGCTCAGGCTCAAAAGGATTCATAAATCCTTTAAACAACAAAGCATTCAACTTAATATATTTAACAAAACAATCTCTCTGCATCTTGCAAATAAACTCACCTTTTCCCTTTTGAACGTCCACCATTATTGGATTTACAACAACCTCAAGCACTACTCTAGCCTGTTCATCAAGTCTATGCTATAGACTATCAACTCTATCATCTGTTACATCCTTTTACTCAAGAGTATGTGTAAGAGCTTATCTTAGCTCATCTCTTTCAACTTTAGATTCTCTCACACCTCTACTAATATCAATTATACTATCAAAAGAATCCCTTCTAGGAACCACAGATTCAGATTCAACCTTGATTTGTCAAAATTTGGGGTCTACCAATCCCTTTAAAATCAACAACTCTAACACTAGCTCTAGCACATCCATGTGTCATCCTTAAACTATTCATTAGAATATAATTTGCTTTAATCTTCCACATTCTTAATTTTTATGCAGTCTACAGAATCATAAAACCTAATGCTCTGATACCAAAATTATAACGACTCATCTCGGGTTAGCCACCATTGAGACAGTGTTGTCACATTTTGAAAATCCCAGCACGACATATATATACAACAATAAAAATAATACCAATTACAATTATTACATCAATCCTCAACCCTTAACAGGGGAGATACATCATTTAGATCTTGGCTTAACAGTATATACAACATATTATGCATGAATATTTAGAAAAGAAAAAAAAAATTCTTTTGCATTAGTCTGAGAATGTGGACCACGTGGCTTACAGAAAATGATTTGGTCTGAATCTCTGCTCACAATTTTATCCGTCTTGCCCGTTACCTGAAATCATTGTACAATGAGGAGTGAGCTTCACAAGCTCAGTGAATTAAACTTACTAGAAGTATTCAATTTATATAATTAGTCTTCCAATAGTCATTCATCTATATCTCATATATTTTAATAATAACATTCTATTATCACTACATATATCATAAGCCTCTTTCTCTATCAATCTCTTCTTCTTATATATTTATTCACCTTAAGACTATTATTATATCTCATAATTACCTCATTATGAGGTTCACAATATATAGTCTACCATTTAGACAGTTCTTATCATATCATACTTTCAACCTTTATGAGGGCTTACCGTGACTTTCTATAAAATTCTCCTGTAAACCCCTTCAAAATTTTACTCTTTCAACCTTTCTTTTGGTCCCCAAGTGTTCAGAGAAATAGAGTAATCTGAATTATAGAAGGAAGAAAACCAAACAGGATTTGGTAAGTAATAAATAATATACATTAAAACTATATATATAATCGCCATACCACCTTCCACCAATTCTTACACTTTTATGTTGTAAGCCATGCAAAGATTTTAAAATCTCCTGACAACACCTAGACTCTAGTTGTTGTCACAGTTTTTTTTTAAACAAAACTTTTCTTTTCTTTTTTTCTTCTCCACACTGGACCCTTCCTTATTTCTTTTTATTTTTTTTGTTTTCCATTTTCTTTGTAACTACGCACCCATACGTCCAATTTTCATGTCATATTTATCAAATTACTTCTTTACCCATACTTTAAGAACACAGATATTACATTCTTCCTCTCCCTTCCGGGCAGGATTTTTTGATGGAGCTTTCTTTGGGTTCATCAGTATCCCTCTTTCTTTTTTCCATCCCACGCTCTATACTCTCTTGAATACCTGATCATCTTCCGCGATCAAGTGTTTCTTAGCCCGGGCAAGGATGTCGTTCATATCCCTAGAGGTGTTTAGTTAACTTGAAGCTGAAGGTTCTCGACTTGAGCCCATTCTGGAAAGCTAAGGTTTGGATAGCAGGGTCGAGATCAGGAATTTCCTAGGCCATTGCATTGAACCGAGATATATATTCTCAGAGCTTTTCTCCTCTGCGTTGAATAATGCTAAAGAGGCTTTGTGAGGTCTTCCGAGGTCTTTTGCTACTCAGGAAATATGATGCGAAAGCATGACTTAACGCTTTGATGGAGCCAATACTGTTAGGCTTAAGGTGGTTGTACCAAGGGTTAACAGTATTTTCCAAGGTTAGAGAAAACGCTCTGCACATAACGGCGTCATGATGGCGATACAACATCAAGGTGGTCTTGTAGTGTTGAAGGTGATTTACCAGGTCTGTGACTCTATCGTGTGCCTTGATAACCAATATTTGAAAATGTTATGGGAGAATAGCTTCGAGGATCTCTTGAGTAAAATGTGGATATTTTAAACTAAAGTTATCCAAAACATTGGTGTTTCTTGCCTTAAAGGCTTCATTTATTCTTTGGTCTATGTCCTCCAATCTCTTGTCCAGGTCGATGTGATTTTTGGAGGTTGAGAAGACTTAGGACCTAACTTTAGAAGAAGGTCTGGAGATGGAGTTATTCTGAGACCTTACCTTGGTACGCGAGGATGATCCAGTTGAGGAATGGCCTCTATAGGATTTATTGCACTTAAGCTGTGTCATCTACCGAGAGCTCCGTTGTGAGAGAGGTGAAGGTGTTAGGTGTGGGCTTTTCTTTTTACCTCAGCGGTGAGATCAATGACAAGTTGGGTGAGATCTTAGAATTACTCATCAATCTGAGGGCTAATGGGATGCAAGAAGAGAAAAGCCTCTTGATTCTCTTGGGGACTGGGTTCTATTGGATAAGGGTGAGGATCGTGCCCAGTCTATCCATCTGATGGCTCATTGTCATGCTTAAAGCTGGCATGTTTAATGATGGCAGGAAGGTGTGGATTGGCTGACTATTGGCGGATGGATGCTCGTGTGGCAACTGAACTGGTTCTGCTAGTGCTTTTAGGCGGCATGATAATAGGTAAGTCATTGATTCTTCAGAAAAAAGAAGGCCCTCCTTCTAGCACCAATCTGTTGATGTTAAAAATCTATCGGAATCTGAATAGTCGGGGAGTGGAACCTGCACACATGAAATGAAGAAAAACCTAAAGTCATGGAGGGCCGAAGGAGGGTGTGCCTCCATAGGACTCTCTTATGCTTAAGTTAGATAGGACTTGATGAGCGCCAAATATTGCGTATTTTGGCCCCTTAATTTATATTTTTTAATTCTTTAGTTGTGTCCTAATATGATATTTTGTGTTAGTTCTATGTTTTTTTTTTATTTTTTATAAGATTGCAAAGGAAATTAGGGATTTAATGTGAAAAAAAATGCAAAAGCTGGAATCTGCTGTTGCGATCGAGCATAAGAGACCTCTGATCAAGTGCAATAGCGCTCAAGTATTTATTTATACGTTTAGCTTAGGAATTTGATACTTTGAGTTGTTTTTTCTTTGTTTTACAGGTTTACAAGCACTTGGAAAGGAGTTTCACTAAATTGCCATAATTACCCATACAGATCAGTCATTTTTGCGTATTAAATTGTATTGATTCAGGAAGAAACAAGAGATGAGCCATATATGCTTGGAAAGATCCGGATGTTTATTTTCTGGAGAATTTTATAGCTCGTCAATATGATTTTTCTATAGAAAGTTATGATGGTTTTAGTAGACAAAGGTCAGGCTGTGCATGATTTCAGCGTGGCAGAAGTTTTGAAGGCATGTGAAGGCTTCAATCCCGCATCCCACATCCCACATCCCACATCAGTTGGAAACAAATTGCACTTATGGAGTTTCCCTATAAAAGCCCTATTTTACTTCATCTTCAGGGGTGTGCAATCTCGGAGGCTTTGCTACCAAGGGGTGCAATCTGGAGGATTTTGCTACCAATCAGGGGAAGCACCGCACAACAGCTGCGAGTGGAATTTCTCTCTCCATGTATTGTTAGATTTAATTTATTTCTTTTAAGATTTAAAGTTTAATGTTTACCACTTTAATTGTGAAATTTATTTTCATAATCATGAGAGGCTAAAACATTCATCTAAGGTTGAAGATGAAGCCTCATCATTATTTAGCATTATATTTTCTGATATATTCGTATAATTCCAATATTTTTTAGTATTGATGTTCTATTTCAATTTAATTGTTTGGGTAATTTCTTATGATTGATTGTTTGGTTTATAAAATTGTTCAAATTGGATATTCCATGCGTTTCATCTGACGGATACAGCGAATCATCCATAGTAAATTGGATATCCATTATAATTCTAAAGTAAACGGACACATTGGATGATTTGGTTTAATTAGGGTATTCATTGTGATTTGTATATCGATGGATTCATGGAATGATTTGATAAAATTACTTTTATATAGAACATGAAGATATATGTTTTACTTTGGTGGGGTGGATTCAGAAACCTTAGTGCATTTATCATTTGTTTTTTTAAATCAATTTAGTTTAGTTTATATTCTTTGCATGACACAGTTCAAAATTTGGAACTAGGTTAAAATAGGTTTAGTTTAGATAAAAATATATATTCATGATGCAAATCCCTGTGGATTCGACCTCACACTTGCACACACTATATTACAAACGACTCATGCGCTTGCGACTAATTTAAAACTCACAACAAGTTTTTGGCGCCGTTTCCGGGGATTTGTTTTGTTTGTGAAAACTAAATTTTTGTCTGAATTGATTTTATTTTTCTATTAGTTTAGTTTGCATTTTTGTTTCATTTTTCTTTTTGCAATTTTATTCTAGTTTATTTGTTTCTATTTGCAATTATTGCCCATAAAGAATATAAAAAAAATTGCCAATTTTTGTTGGCCCATTTTGTGAGTATTATGTTTTCTGTTTTTGCATTTATTTTATTTTATTTCATTTGATTCTTTTGTTTCTACTAGTTAGTTTATTTTATTGCTTTTGTGTGGTGTATGCTTTGTCAGAGATCCCTAAACTTAGAGTTTATAGCTTTAGATCCTGAATTAGAAAGAACTCTTACAAGAAATAAGGGAGCACTTGTTGAGGAGACTATGGATGAATCAAGCATTGAGGACCCCCTAGAGGCATGCTTTGCTCAGTTTAGGGAGGATTTGGATTTGGATAAGTTACTTGAGCAAGTGAATGCTATTTTGGAGTCTGCTCCTCGGGAGAGCAGTAAGACGGAGGAGACTGTGGATGAATCCAGCATTGAAGACCCCCTGGAGGCATGCTTTGCTCAGTTTGGAGAGGAATTGAATTTGGATAAGTTACTTGAGCAAGTGAATCCTATTTTGGAGTTTGCTCCTCGGGAGAGCAGTGAGACGGAGGAGATCACAGCACCTGAGCCCCCTAAGAAGGAACTTAAGCCTTTACCGGACAATCTTAAATATAAGTTCTTAGGTCTAGCAGATTTTTTGCCTATGATTATAGCTTCAGATTTGGTTGCTGCTCAAGAGGAGAAATTATTGGATGTTTTAAGAGAGCACAAGGAAGCTATCGGTTGGACTATTAAGGATATCAAGGAGATCAGCCCCTCGGTGGTGATGCACAAGATACATTTGGAGGAGTGTCTGCACCGTCTCATTTCGGTCTTAGTGCGGTGCAAGGAGAAGAACCTAGTGCTTTATTAGGAGAAGTGCCATTTTATGGTAAAGCAGGGTATTGTACTAGGGCACGTCATATCTCATCGGGGGATTGAGATTTACAAAGCGAAGGTGGACCTGATTTCCAACCTTCTACCCCCACGTATGGTGAAGGAGGTTCGTTCTTTTCTAGGCCATATAGTATTCTACAAGCGATTTACCCAAGATTTCAGCAAGATTACCAGGCCCTTGTGCAAGTTGTGTGTCTGGCTGAAGACGTTAAACTTAGCGCTCATGGGAGGTAACCCATAGTATATCCTTTATGTTTTTATTATTTTTCATATTTTATACTACTATTTATTTTTAGTTTTTTTTTTGTTTTCCAGTATTACTTTAGTAATTGTTTTTCCGGGACAACGCGTACTTCAGTTCAAGTTTTAGGGTATGCTATGAGCCATGCCAGTCTAACTAGTTCTCCATCTCCTAGGTTAGCTCTTTCCATGTTATTCACACATTGGGGACACTGTGTACTTTAAGTTTGGGGGTATGGGAGACAAATTCACACACTTTGTCCTAGTTTTTTTTTATATATTATTGAAAAGATAAATGCATGTTCATGATTGTTTTGAAATTTTGGTTGATCTAAACAAATGCTGTGATGTGATTTCATTAGTGAGCTTAAAATTTTGAACATGTGATCTGATAATAGAGTTTTAAAGTTTAGTTACTTACTTTAGGCATTTAAGAATTCACATGTTTGATCTAATCTGACACGAACACATTAGCACATAATTATGTGAGGTATGACATGTGATTTTCATGTGTATGTTTCCATGGCTTAACTGAAACTGGATGACTTGTTGGATGAACACTTTGGTATAGACAAATAAAAAAAAAGAGATAAAATGCTCATGATGATCATTAATAAACTTTTCATTAAGTAACTAGACCTCTTGCCTCAGTAAGCAATGAGTGTTCACGTCAAAAGGTGGAAATTTTGCTCATAATGATCATTGACAAACTTTCGCTGAGTAACTGGACCTCTTGCCTCAGTAAGTAGTGAGTGTTCCCATGAAAATGTGAGAATTTTGCTTGGTAGCATTAAGGCAAATTTAGTTTCGTAGCCTTTTTTACTTGAGTTAGTAAGTCCTTAGGGGTGTCTTTACACCTTTTGCCCTAAAACCATCTGGTTTGGGAGTCATTGACTCAACACTCGCTTTATGGGTCAATTAGAAAGCTTAAGGGAACTAAACATGGCGAGCCTCATAATAAAAGAAAGAAGGAAATAAAACTATGCCATTGTTGTTCATTCTGATGGGAAATTCTGTGAATCTTGAGACATGGAGACATTGCACATTAGAATTATTTGGAAGCTTCATATTTATGTGCTAGTTCACTTTACATTGATTTGAGCTTGTAATGCCTCAGTCAGCCTTTTGTAAGTAATTAGATTTTAACATTTCTATTCATTGGGAAGATGGGTTTATCTTTCTAAGCTTGCTCATAAATAAATATCATGGTTTTGTGTGATACTTAAATTTTTGGATACCATGAATGATGGATTTATCTTTGTGTTCTTTGTTTTTCATTTAGTTTTTTTTTCTTTTGTTTTGCTAAAGGACTAGCAAAATGTAAGTTTGGGGGTGTTTGATGAGTGCCAAATATTGTATATTTTGGCCCCTTAATTTACATTTGTTAATTCTTTAGTTGTGTCCTAATTTGATATTTTGTGTTAGTTCTATGATTTTTAATGTATTTTAGGATTGCAAATGAAATTGGGGATTTAATGTGAAAAAAATACAAAAGCTGGAATCTACTGTTGTGATCGAGCACAGAAGACCTACGATCGAGCGCAACAGCACTCTAGTATTTATTTATATGTTTAGCTTAGGAATTTTTTACTTTGAGTTGTTTTTTCGTTGTTTTATAGGTTTTCAAGCACTTGGAAAGGAGTTTCATTAAATTGCCAGAATTGACTATACAGATGAGTCATTTTTGCGGATTAAACTATATTAATTCAGGAAGAAACAAGAGATGACCCATATATTATTGGAAAGATCCGAATGTCTATTTTCTGGAGAATTTTACGGCTCGTAAATATGATTATTCTGGAGAAAGTTATGACAGTTTTAGTAGACAAAGGTCAGGTTGTAAATGATTTCAGCGTGGGCAGAAGTTTTAAGGGCATGTGAAGGTTTAAATCCCACATCCCACATCGGTTGGAAACACATTCTACATCCCACATCCTACATCGTTTGGAAACACATTGCACTCATGGAGTTTCCTTATAAAAGCCCCATTTCACTTCATCTTCAGGGGTGTGCAATCTTGGAGGCTTTGCTACCAAGGGGTGCAATCTGGAGGATTTTGCTACCAATCGGGGAAGGCGCCGCACAACAACTACGAGTGGAATTTCTCTCTCCATGTATTGTTAGTTTTAATTTATTTCTTTTAAGTTTTAAAGTTTAATGTTTAACTTAATTGTGAAATTTATTTTCATAATCATGAGAGGCTAAAACATTCATTTAAGGTTAAGATGAAGCCTCATCATTGTTTAGCATTATATTTTCTGATATATTCGTACAATTCCAATATTTTTAGTATTGATGTTCTATTTCAATTCAATTGTTTGGGCAATTTTTTATGATTGATTGTTTGGTTTATAAAATTGTTCAAATTGAATATTCCATGTGTTTCATCTAACGGATACAGCGAATCATCCAAAGTAAATTGGATATCCATTGTGATTCTAAAGTAAACGGACACATTGGATGATTTGGTTTAATTAGGGTATTCGTTGTGATTTGTATATCGATGGATTCATGGAATTATTTGATAAAATTACTTTTATATAGAACATGTAGATATATGCTTTACTTTGGTGGGGTGGATTCAGAAACCTTAGTGCCTTTATCATTTGTTTTTTTTAAATCAATTTAGTTTAATTTATATTCTTTGCACGACACAGTTCAAAATTTGGAACTAGGTTAAAATAGGTTTAGTTTAGATAAAAATCTATTTTCACGACCCAAATCCCTGTGGATTCGACCTCGCACTTGCACACACTATATTTCAAATGACTCGTGCACTTGCAAGTAATTTAAAACTCACAACAAGTTTTTGGCACTGTTGCCGAGGATTTGTTTTGTTTGTGAAAATTAAATTTTTGGAGACGGGAAAGCAGTATAAAATTGGAGTTGTGTGTTCTCAATTGAAAGTACCTTTTAATTTATGAAGACCCCTTCTTGTAGTGTGTCAGAGCAGAGTCCGATTAGGAGAAAATTTTTAGTGTTGAGATAGGAGTAGCATTCTTTTGGAGTTATCTATAAGCCATACGAGTTTATCCAAAGGTTGGAGTGACAGAATAGTATCAGGTTTTTTGGTGTGAAGTTAATATTATGCCTCTTACCACGTGTTGGGAGGATATTGGCTATCTTATCATGGTTATAAAATCACCATTTTATCCTTGAAGATTGACACGTGTCATCATGTTATTAGAGAGGGAATTTTCCCCTACATCAGTAAGAATTTTGGAGATATTGAAATGAATATCAATCGCTTGTGATTTTGAGTCTTGAGCCAGCTCAAAACTATACCCGATGGTGTTATTTCTTCTCTTAAGTTGTTTTGGGTAAGAGAAGAAAAATATGATTATATTTTTATTCATAAGTGTTTGAAATTAGAAAGATGATTATATATAATTTTGTACGTCTTAACGCTATCACTCTGCAATTATGGTAGAAATTCGATAGTATATCCGTTATCTTATCTTTTTGTTAGACGATGACTTACTAAATTCTTTCATTTTGTTTTGGGTAACAATATTTTTCTCTGTTTTCTCTCTGGCCTTGGTCTTTCCTGAATATTTTTATACTCTTCTGATTATGTAATTTTCTTTTTCTGTTCAAGAATTTTTTTAGTAGATGAATGGTTTATCAATCTTGTAAATTTTGTTTTAGCTATTTAAATGGAACGTTTCGGTTTCAGTCTGTTTCGGTGTCGTTTCGGATTTGATTGTATTTTCAAATACGTACCCATCAAATTACATATATTTCAAAAAAATTATAAAATTATAAATATAAATCATAAGAAAACAACTACCATTCAAATATACAAATAAATCATATCCAAATTTTTGCTTTAAAATCAATTATAAATCTTTTTTTTTTTTTGTATAAATCTAAATTTGGACTTTGTCTTACTATCAATTTAGATCTAAATTTGGACTTGCCTAAGTACCTTCCCTAGTTTAAAAAGGGAGTATCCTATGCAGGCATGGCCCATTCCACTCAAACCTCATTCAATTTTGTGAGTAATCAAGACCAATCATTTATCTCCACAAAAGTCATGCCAAAAATTGCAGTTACTAACTAGCACAGTCTAAAATTAAAGATACACTTGGTTTCAATATTGCTATAATGAATTATCTTAAGTAATTAATGGCTTCAAGTTTAGATATACTCTTTAGAGATGTCAAATCAAAGTTCTTATAAATTCAGTGATATGCTAAATCAAAACGTTTGCAAGCTAGGACAGAGACAGAAACAGAAATAAAAATATAAGAAATCAAGTGATATGCCAAATCAAAGCATGTCTTTTTTTCATTTGTTCTTTTCTCTATTTTGCTTTCAAGCAAAAAAACTTTCCCCTATTCTTTAATTCAATCCCTCTTTTGCCTCCAATTTAACTAAAAAAAATTTAAAAAATTCCTTGACCCAACCTTTGAGTTACAGTTTCTCCCTTTTTAAACTAGGGAACGTACTTAGGCAAGTGAAATATACTTGAAAAGTAAGAAGAAGTCTTGAAGAAGAAGGAGAAGAAGGGAAAAAGATGAAGGCTTGAGAAGAAGAAGATATTGAAACCATCTATTTCAGTAAAAAAATCACAAATAAACAAAACTTGTGTTGTTCCAACCGAAACAAGCCCGATTCAAAATAAAACGCGAAACGAAGCATAGTTATGTATCATTTCAGTTTACCTTTGAGAAAAGGTCAATACAAAACGGAATTCACAACACTAGTTGGTACATAAACCTTCATGTAGAACTTTAGGTAATGCGGTTGTAGATCTCATGAGAGAGTGATACGATTGCTTTCCTAATTTCTTTTTCTGATTTTCGTGGAATGAATTTTCCAATAAAGAAACATATTAGCCTTTTCATTTTAATTTTGTTGGTGCACTATTTATTTAAGGACATGTATGATTTGGTTGAGGTCAGTTGGCCTTTATATTCATCTCTAGTTAGAGTAGTTTGAGTTCAAATGTTCTTTCTTTTTGTAAATGTATATATATTCCTAATATAAATAATATTAGGAAACTCTAGTCTTCTTCTATTAGGATACTCTTGTATAAATAGGAAACTCTTCTCCTACTAGGACACTGTTGTACCTTATAAATATGTGCTTCAATATTGCAATCAATAAGACATAAAAACCCTATTTTTCTAAATCCCCCTCTCAGCCTCTCGCACTTTACCCTTCCAGCATTACCCACCTTATCAGCATTAAACTAGATAACACAAACTATATTCTTTGGCGCTTTTAGTTTCTTCCCATCCTCATCAGCTATGACCTTATCGGTTATCTTAATGGTTCTTCTCTTTACCCTTCTCACCTCTCATTTACCTCAGATGGTCAAACCACACTGAATCCTGTCTATTCTACCTGGATTCAAATAGATCAATGTCTTGACTCTTGGATTAATGCTACTCTCACCTCAGACATCTTGCAAGATGTTCATGACTTACATACTTCTCGGGATGTCTGGATTGCCTTGGAACAACGGTACCTTGATCAGTCGATTGCCAATAAGTTTGACCATCGATTGAAGCTTAACAAACATATCAAATATGGAAAGTCTATGGAACAATATCTCCGAGACCTCAAAGCCATAGCTGATGCTCTTGTTACCATCAATTCACTCCTCTCTAATAAAGATCCCATCTCCTATGCATTAGCAGGTCTACCTACTGAGTATGGAAGCTTCATCACTATAGTCACCAACACCAACATCACCCTCACTTTTGCTAGTTTATGTACAAAGTTGCACCTAAAGGAACAATGATTGAAACATCTTTGAGTTAGTCTTTCGTTCCTTAATCCTCCTACAGACCTTGCTGTCACCACCAGATATGGTACCTCTCGTGGTCGTGGCAGGGTTTCTCAGGCTATCAGGGTCGTGGACATAATCTTGGTAGTAGTGACTATTCTCAGCATGGTTCAGGTACTAATCAATCCTCTTACTCTAATTCTAAATTTAATCGATCTGCTGGTATTTCCTCTTACAGTTATGAAGGTCTCCTGGGATCGCATCCTAGCTCTTCCTCCCCAGTATGTCAAATTTGTCACATCACTTGTCACCTTGCTCTAAATTGTCCTCACCGGTTCAACTATTTTGTTATCTCTCATAATTTACCAAAATCTTTTGCTACTATATCCCTTGGTGAGTCTAATGCTACTCAGTGGTACCTTGATATGGCCATCTCAGCTCATATGACTCCTTAGTCAAGTATACTTACTAACCTTACACTTTCTTTTGGAAAAACTAAAATTTTAGTTCGTAATGTATAATTTCTTGATATTAATAATGTTGCTTCTACTTTCTTACGCTATCCTACAAAACCTCTTCACCTTAATCATGTCTTGCATGTCCCAAAATTGTCTCATAACTTACTTTTGATTAAACATTTATGTTCTGATAACAACTATTCAGCTAACTTTGATGCTTCTCATGTTGTCATTAAGGACAAGAGTATGGGAAAAAATCATCTCAAATCTTCCAGTGATGGTGATCTATACCCTCTTCATCTAGACTTGGTCACTACCACCCCTTTGGCACTGGTCTCTCATCAAGTCACTTGTGATGTCTGGCATCGTAGACTAGGTCATTTAGGTCCCTGTGTGTTATCTTTTTTACAAACTAAAAATAATATTATTTTTTCTTCTAAATATTCTGGTTTTTGTTCTGAGTTTCAGCTAGGCAAGTTTAAATATTTAGTGTTTGATTCAGTTAAGCATTATCTGACCTAACAGTTAGTTTTAATACATTCTGATGTTTAGCAATCTCATGTTTTATCAAATTTAGTATATTATTATTATGTTATCTTTGGGGACGATTTTTCTCGATATTCTTGGATTTTTCCTATGCGTAAAAAATTTGAAGTCTTTCAACACTTTTGTAATTTTAAAGCTCTCGTTGAAAATCAATATTCCACCAAAATAAAAATCAAAGTGATGGTGGTAAAGAATTTGACCAAACTCCTTTCAAACAATTTTTTGCTCACTATGGTATTGCTTTTCGTATGTCTTGCCCTGACACACCTCAACAAAATGGCGTCGTGGAACGTAAGCATCGCCACATTAGTGAAATAGCCTGCACCATTTTAAATCACTCTTTTCTACCTGAGTCCTTTTGGGTTGATGCTATATACACTACCCTTTACGTCATCAATCATCTTCTACTCCTAATTTACAAAATCAAGCTCCTTTACAAAATTGTTTTCTAAAAGTCTCGATTACTCAAATTTTCTAATCTTCGGGTGTGCTTGTTATCCAAATCTCACTACTAATGCTCCTCACAAACTCACACCTTTCTCATAATAATGTGTCTTCTTAGGCTATGCTCAAAATTATAAATGATATAGATGTATAGATCCTACCACTGGTCGTGTCTATACTAGTCATCATATTGTCTTCCATGAACTCTCCTTCCCTTATCATATTCTCTCCAAACTTGTTACCTCCACTTCAGTTACCTAACTATCCCTTTTTCTCTTATACTTACCATTGCAGAACCTTTACATCAACCTTCCTCCTCATCACCTATGTCTCTCCCCACAACCCTTCCTAGTCTTCCTTCAACCCCACTCTTGGCCTCTCTTGCTTTATCACCTCTAGCTTTGACCCCTCCATCTTTGACCTCTTCACCTATAGCCTCCCATATACCCATCAGAACCTCATCCCCACCACTGACTTTTTTTGCTTTACTACCTCAACCTAACCCTTTAGCATCAACCTTAGCTTCCTCCAATCCTCTTGTCCTTCCCTTTACTGATTAGGTCGCTCTCTCTACCACTACTGTTCCTCCACCATCCACCAAAGCATCATGTCATCCCATGATCACTCATTCTAAGGCTGGCACTCGTAAACCCAAAAACTTACTCTCTCTTTCCATGACTACTCTGCCATCTAAACTAATTTGTTTTTCTCAAGCAAATAATGATCTAGAGTGGCGATCAGTTATGGCTGATGTAATGCTCTTTTAACTGATCACATTTGGGATTTGGTTCCATATGATCCAGCGAAAAATTTAGTTGGGTATAAGTGGATTTATAGGATTAAATATCAGGTTGATGGGTCTGTGGATTGCTATAAAGTGAGGTTGGTTGCTCAGGGATTCCACCATCAACCTAGTATTGAGTATCATAAAACTTGTAGTCCAGTTGTTAAACCTACTACTACACGAACTGTTTTATCTTTGGCCATTTCTTTTGCTTGGGTGATTAAACAACTGGATGTTAAGAATGCTTTTCTTCATGGCTATCTTAATGAAGTTGTTTACATGAAACAACCTCTTGGATTTGTTGATAACAATCATCCCTCACATGTTTGTAAGATACACAAAGCCATCTATGGACTAAAACAGGTTCTTCGGGCTTGGTTTCTTCGCTTCAGTTCTTTTCTTATTTCTCTTGGTTTTTCTTGTAGTTGGGCTGACACTTCTATGTTCCTCTCAAGTTATATCATGGTTTTCTTATTTTACTTTTGTATGTTGATGACTTTATTCTCACAAGAAATAACACCACCTTACTTTTTCACTTTATACATACTTTATCTCACCAGTTTACTATGAAGAATCTTGATGATATTCATTATTTCCTAGGCATTGAAGTTGTCCGTCACCCCACCAACTTGTTTCTCTCTGAAACTAAGTACACCAAGGATCTTTTACTTAATTTTTCTATGTCATCAGCAAAACCTGTTAAAACTCCTCTTCTTTCCCAATCTGTACCTTCACTACATAAGGGTGAACTACTAACAGATCTCTCTGAATATAGAAGTATGGTTGGAGGTCTATAGTATTTAACAATGACCCGTCATGATATTGCATATGTTATTAATCTGGCTTGTCAGTTTTTGCATACTCCTCACATGGCTCATTTTCAGCTTGTCAAATGCATTTTTTCATATATATGTGGAACTATTAATCATGGATTACGTCTTGCTTCTGCCAAAGATGTCTCTCGTTCTTGCTATGCAGATGTAGACTGGGCCAGCTGCCTGGACAGTCGTCGGTCCCCAACAACTCTTTTGAAAACACATGTAACACATTGGTGCCATTTATCTTTCCACTAATCCAGTTTTTCATGCTCGCACCTAGCACATTGAGATAGATTTTGATTTTGTTCATGAAAAAGTAGCTCAAGGAGATGTTCGGATTCACTATATTCCCATTGATGCTTAGCTTGTCGATATCTTCACAAAAGAGTTGTGTTCACCTCGATTTCTTCAACCTAAAAACAATCTCTTTATGGTTCCACCCCATTCGGATTAAGGTGGCGTGTAAATGTATATATTCCTAATATAAATAATATTAGGAAACTCTAGTCTTCTCCTACTAGGATACTCTTGTACCCTATAAATATGTACTTCAATATTGCAATAAATAAGACATAAAAACCCTAGTTGTTTAATTCTTTTACACTTTTTTTCTTCTTATTTGTTGGTGGCATTCTCGATAATCTTATTTATTGGTTAATTTGAAGACTTTTTCTTCCTCATTTTTTTTTCTTCAATTTAACTGCATAATATGTTCCAATTATTTGTAAATGAAAGTTTGAAAGTCAAGGTATTGGATCAAAAGATTTTTAATTCATTGAATTGATGTTAGTAGAATTGGAATAAAAGTGGAGGCTTCAAATGATAAATATTTTTGGATGCTTAGAGTTGATTGAATGATGGTGATCCTCAATTTAGAGATGACAGTTATGGAGTTTGTGGCTAAGGATAAGTTATTGCTAGCTTAATACAAAGTTTAGAAATCTATGAATAAGATGGCTAGAGATATTCAGATCCTTCATCTATTTTCTTATACAATAATCATGATGTATATATAATTAGTTCTTGCACTATTATATAATTAAAGTTATTCTTTTCATCTGTACTTTACATTATGCTTTGTGGGGTTCCATGCTGGGGGTATTGACAATTGTTGGGATTGGGAGAAGATTATGATATTGTTGGGGAGAGCTTGATTTTGTCGAATTGTGTGTTAATCATGATGATTTTAGGCTTGACTTTGTCATATTGTTTTTTGATTGCATTGATATTGTAGTATGGGTTGGAAACTTTGTTTGTAGCCTTAAGATTTGGCTTTCTTCAAGGAACATGCAGGTCGAGGCTCAAGCTTTGTTGGTGGGCTTACAGTTGGCTCATCAACATGTGATGAGAGTCATAAAATGCATCTTAATAGTACTTATTTGTTAGCATTTTAGGGTTGATCTAAGGTTAAATTACACATTTATACCTTAACAATTCTAAAGTGTCATTCTTGTTATCATTAACTTATTTCGGTGCATTTTCAGGTATTTTGAGTCTAAAAGAGATGTAAAAGCTATCGATGCTTAAAGCACCAAAAGTCTATGCATATCAGAGTGAAAGGAGTGGTTTCGAAACTATTCCATACCACAGCACAGAAGAGCTGAGCTGCGGCCTCCAGAAACATTCAGAACCCATAGCCAACAAGTGTGCTTTGCGGCCTGAACTAATGAGGCTACGGCCTCAAGAAACTCGAGAAAGCCAGTCTAAGGTTGCGCCGCGGCCTGGAAAGGCTGAGCTGCGATGCGTGAACGGTCCCTTGTCTCTGCCTCAGACCTAATTAGGGCGTTTTAATGACATTTTAAGCCCAAAATACCCCTAAACCTTATGAGCTATACATAGAAAATTGTGGAGACTAAAAAAGGAGGTTGGAATAAGAGGAGCTACCATTATTCTTCTTCATCAAACATGAGCTAAATGTCCAGCTAATCTCTAAGCAAGGCAAAAAGATGAATTCCTAGGTGTAGTTGTTCTTATTTCCATTCTTGATTCAGTTGTAAGGATTTATTGTTAAACATTATTTATGATTTACTTTTGATTAAGTAAAGAATTAGAAGATTTTCTCTTAATCCGGTGATTGCATCTTTCTCCTCCATATAAGTCTAGTCAAGCTCTTCTTATGTCAAGTTGTTGGATGTGATTCAGTTTGGTAGATTTATCCTATAGGTCCATCACTGCGATATTGTTATTGAAATATATTATCGTTTCTTGATAAATCTATAAGATAGGTCATGTGTGCTTGAATCAAAATCAATGAGTGATTTGTAGCAATTACATTAGAGTGCTAATGTGCTGTGATTGAATATTTTTTGATTGCTTGTTTGGGATGTGAAACTAGTAATCGAGATCAAACAATTTGAATTGAGATTGGAATAAGGCATCGAACGTTGTTATTTCTCTATTGAATTCTTCATTATATTTACACAACTCTCTCAAATTATTTCATTATCAAAACTCAGATTCTTTTATTTGACTTTTATCGTTCGTGTTAAGGTTTACACTTTCCCTTGTAGTTCACTTTTCCTCGTGGGATCGACCCCTCATCTATACACAATAACCATGTGTTAGTTTGAGCGTAATCAATTTTGGCGCCGATGCCGGGGAAACGCGCTTAAGTACAAGGAAGATTGTCAACTTTGAGACAAGACGGTAATATTATTCTTTGCTATTTGTTTTGATTTTCTAATTTTTTCTGCTTTATTCATTTAACCTCTAACTCCTTTGGTATATGCTTAGACCAAGAGATTTGCGAGGTAGATTCATTAAATGACGCGAAATAGAGTTACCCCTTCCTTCCACGTCCGTTAGTGAAACCTCGCCTAGATCAAACGATAGTGCACACCCAAACAAGAATTCAGAGGATTTTGTTAACATGGTCGACAATCACAATGAGAATGTTGCAAGGACACTTAAAGACTACTTGCACCCTAGCCAAACGGGCACACCATCTTGTATCATGTTCCCTCCTAATGTTCAACAACCTGTGTTGGTATTTGTCTAAGATTTAAACATGTCTAAACATGTTTCAAAGATGGTTAAAGTCTAAACCGAGGTTGGAATATTAAAGTACAGCAAGTTAAAAGACTGCACACATGTGTGTGCATCACTTTGGAGCAAGGTAAGGGTAGGCGCACTAGTGTGCGCACTTCAGTACACAAGCAGAAAAAAGGGTGTGCGCACTGCTGGTGAAGGGCAGCATCAGTGTGCGCCACGGTGCCCCTTCACCAGCGCCTAGGCATCTAGAATGGAGGCCTTCTAAGCTGCACCAGTGCCATGGCACTCCCCACCAGTGCCACGCCTTCTAGAATGGGCTGCAAGTGTGCCCTGCTCAGCGCCATGGCACCCCCTGTTGAGCGCCTAGGCGCTAGGCATAACAAAGCACACATGGACAACAGTCTTTAACTCCCTCTTAGGTGCATGGGTGCAAGGTTAAAATGCACAGCACCACTTAGGATTGATTGAGGGCCAAGGTTAAGTGGTAATCAAGATCTAAGGGTGGAGATTGAATCTCAACAATGACCAAGAAGTGGGTGGCTATAAAAAGGGGTTTCCTAGCCTCATATTTTCAAGACAACTCATAAGAGAACAACACAAGTTTGTGACATACTTTGAGATCAATTGTAATACAAGAGAGAATTGTGTGAGAGACATAAACACAAGAGGGACTCATTGTCGTGAGGCTGGTTGTAAAGAGAGAGAAGACTAGATTAGATAGATAGCATTGTTAGTTCTTATCTTCTTCTTTTCTTCTCTTCTTGGTTTCTTCGAGAGCTTGAGCTTCTTGGAGAGGGTTGCTGTATTTGTAAAGAACCATTAATTTAGTGCAGAGAGTTCGGAGGAACTCACGGGGACGTCGGCGCATTGCCGAACCTCGATAACTAATTGCTTGTCTTCTTTCTTTCTTCCATTTTCTGTTCTTGTCTTTGATTACTGTATTTTTTCTACAAGTCATTCTAGACTTGGGTGTTTGGAAGATCACCACCTGGGCATCTTGTCAAGGTGATTTCCAATAATGGTATCAGAGCTTGGTTAGAAGGTATCGGAGCAAAAACAAGAAGATGATGGAGCCAAGACTCCAAGAATCAAAGATCAACTTCTTGGGTGATTCAAGAATGGTGTAAAGATCAAGATCTGATCTTGTTCTTGAGGTAGATTCAAGAACAATGTTAAGATCCATCTTCGATCTGTGTTCTTGAGGTTGAAGAAAGCATTTGCATCTTGTCCGCAAAAGATGGCTTCAAATTTTGGTATTAAGAAGTTTGATGGAAATGGAGACTTTTCCCTTTGGAAGCGGAAGATCAAGGAGGTTCTTGTGCAATAAAAGGTGGACTTGGCTATTGAAGAAGATGATGCTTTTTCAACAAGTACCACAGAGGACCGGCAGAATGAGATGAAGAAGATGGCATACAACACCATCTTCTTGCACTTATCGGATAATGTCACAAGGGAGTGTAGAGACTCGGAAGATTCAGCTGTAATTTGGAAGAAACTAGATGAGTTGTTTCTTGCCAAGACTCTTCCGAATAAGAGGTATCTTCATAAACGAATCTTTGCTTTTAAATTGAATCCTAATAAAGAGTTGCAAGATAATCTTGGTGCCAAGATAAGAAGTGCATCAAATGGTAAAGAGTTTTTCTTTAAAAGAAGGCCAGCAACTCGGTATGGCAGCAACTGTGGCTACTACAGGGACAAAGATAGAGGAGAGAGTCATGGGAGAGTGCACAGCAGCATGCATGGCTACTACCAGGACAGATGTAGAGGAGAGAACCATGGGAGAGTGCACAACAACACGCATGGCTACTACCGGGACAGAGGTAGAGGAAAGAGCCATGGGAGAGTGCACAGTAGCATGCATGGCTACTACCAGGACAGAGGTAGAGGAAAAATCCATGGGAGAATGCATTCCAAACTAAGATTTGGAGGGAAGAGTTGCTACTACTGCCATAAGAAGGGTTATGTCAAGAAAGATTGCAAGAAGATGACAAGGGATAGAGGAGGAAGCCACACCAAGAATGGAGAGGCTTCGGTTGCTAAAACATAATAGCAAGATGATGATGTTCTTGTTGTGTGCTCGGGTGTGAGCAAGGGGTAAGAAGGCAGCAGGAAATGGATCTTGGATTTCAGGTGCACTCATCACATATGCCCTCACCGGAGTTGGTTCAAGAATTTCAAGGCGATCAATGATGGAAGGGTCTTCTTGGGGAATGACAATTCTTGCCAAGTGAGAGGGATTGGAGACATCTAGTTGAGGATCTTTGATAGAGTCACAAGGCTGCTGCGAAATGTGAGGTATCTTCTAAATTTGAAGAGAAATTTTGATCTCATTGGGGTAGTTGGATTCCATGGGGTATACATGCAAAGTAGAGGGAGGAAAGTTCAAGGTAGCCAAGGGATCTTTGGTAGTGATCAAGGCAGCAAGAAACGATGGACTCTATGAGATGATCGGAGAGATAGAAATCAATGATCAAGCAGTAAGCTTAATGGTTGAGATGGACAAGGCAGCTGGCACACTCGCTTGGGACACATGAGTGAAAAGGGCATGCAAGTTCTTAGCAAGGATGGTCTACTTGGAGGAGACAAAGTAGAGAAACTGGATTTCTGTGAGAGTTGCATTCTTGGGAAGCAACACCGGGATAGCTTCAACACCGGAGTGCACAAGTCTAAGGGAATTCTTGACTATATTCGTTTGGACCTTTGGAGACCAGCAAGAACACCAACACAGGGAGGTAACTTTTACTTTCTGTCTTTAATTGATGATTATTCAAAAAGAGTGTGGGTTTATTTTCTTAGAAATAAATCGGATGCCTTGAATAAATTTGTTATGTGGAAGAAGTTGCTGGAAACTCAAACAGGTAAGGTAGTTAAGTCTTTACAAACTACTAATGGCTTAGAATTTTTCAATAATGATTTTGATAAATTTTGTGAATTAAATGGCATTCTAAGACATATAATGGTTGTAAAAACACCTTAGCAAAATGGAGTTGCTGAAAGAATGAATAGAACCCTTATGGAAAAGGTTAGGTGCATGCTAATAGGATCCAGTTTACCAAAATATTTTTGGGGAGAAGCTGTGGCTATAGCTGCATACTGGGTAAATAGATCACCCTCTAGAGCTTTAGAGCTCAAGACTCCCATAGAGATGTGGAGTGGAAAACCCCCTGAATTAAACAACCTTAGGACTTTTGGGTGTGCTGCATATGCACATCAAGAGGAGGATAAACTTAGCCCTAGATTTAGAAAATGTGTATTTCTAGGATATGGTGATGGGGTTAAGGGATATAGGTTGTGGTCTTTAGAAAATATGGGCATGAAACTGATTATAAGTAGGGATGTTATTTTTAATGAATTGTTATTTCCCTACTTGGAGAAAACTAACCCTGTAGGGGCTAGTGAGCAACCCAGTCTAGAAGTTGTGGAGCATCGCATCAAGGAGAACTCAGTTCAAGTATAGTAAAGGAGGTAAGAGGGTTCGGATCAGGTAGTGCCCTTGGATGAAGGCCAACTCAAGAAACTCAAGAAGAGGCTGAGCAAGAAGAGGTTGATGTAGCAAATCGAAATAACTACTAGCTCACAAGAGACCGAGGAAGGAGGGTGGTTAGACCACCTTTGAGATATGAGTTTGTGGATGTTAATGTAGTAGTCATTGGATTGTAGGAGAGGTTAAACCAGAAACTTACACGGATGCCATGGAGTGTAAAGATTCGTCAAAGTAGCAGCTAGCTATGGAGGAAGAAATGGATTCTTTAAGGAAGAACAACTTCTGGGGATTGGTGAAAATTCTAGGAAAGCAGAAAGCTGTAGAATGTAAGTGAACTTACAAGATCAAAGAAGGGTATTCTCTAGGAGATGAAGTCCGAAACAAAGCTAGGATGGTGGTGAATGGGTTCACAAGAAGAGGAGATATAGGTTTCACAGAAACTTTCTCACCTGGACACAAGGTGGAGAAGATGGTGAGTATCCTCATCTATGTCAATGATGTGCTGTTGGTTAGGAACAGTAAGGAGAGGATGAAAAGGTTTACATCTCAACTTAATGAGGAGTTTGAGAGGAAGGATCTCAGCCTTACACAAAAGATCCTTGGGATGTGTATAATCTAAGAAAATGAGAGAAACTGGTTAAGGGTTTCTTGGGAAATGGGTGTTCTCAGTAGATTTGTGAGTAGTCCTGAAAAGAATCATTGGCTTGGGATGAAGTGGTTGCTAAGGTATTTGAATGCTTAGTGGCAGCCAGTGGTAGCACTCATAACAACCGGGGCAGAATGCATAGCAGCTACGGAAGCCACAAAGAAGGCTATGGGGTGCAAAGGGTTATTAGATGAGTGGGAGGTCCTAAAAGAGTAGGTGGTGGTATCTTTGGATAGCCAAAGTGCATGGCACTTGTGGAGGAATCCGATGTTCCATAAGGGGATGAAGTATATGGATGTTCAGTATCATTACATTCCTAAAAATGGTACGAAAGGATGCATTCATGTTGACAAGAAGACCACGGAGGAAAGTCCTGCAGATTTAGGCACCAAGGTTCTACCTCTAAGTAAGTTCAATCATTGCCTTGGACTACTTAGGACTGTAGTTGGTAAATTGATGACTCAAGATGAGTTTGGATCCCGAAGCTCTCTGCAAAAATGGTACGGGTTTAAACACTTAGACAAAGGTAGAGATTGTTGGTATTTGTCTAAGGTTTAAACATGTCTTAACATAGTTCAGAGATGGTTAAAGTCTAAACCAAGGTTCGATTATTAAAGTACATCAAGTTAAAAGACTGCACACATGTGTGTGCATTACTTTGGAGCAAGGTAAGAGTAGGCGCACTAGTGTGCGCACTTAAGCACACAAGCAGAAAAAGGGTGTGCGCACTGCTGGTGAAGGGCAGCATCAGTGTGCGCCATGGTGCCCCTTCACCAGCACTTAGGCATCTAGAATGGAGACTCTTTGACCCACACCAGTGCCATGGCACTCCCCACCAGCGCCACACCTTCAAGAATGGGCTACAAGTGTGCCCTGCTCAGCGCCATGGCACCTCCTGTTGAGCGCTTAGGCGCTAGGTATAACAAAGCACACATGGACAGCAGTCTTTAACCTCCTCTTAGGTGCATGGGTGCAAGGTTAAAATGCACAGCACCACTTAGGATTGATAGAGAGCCAAGTTTAAGTGGTAATCAAGATCTAAGGGTGGAGATTGAATCTCAAGAATGACCAAGAAGTGGGTGGCTATAAAAAGGGGTTTCCTAGCCTCATATTTTCAAGACAACTCATAAGAGAACAACACAAGTTTGTGACATACTTTGAGATCAATTGTAATATAAGAGAGAATTGTGTAAGAGACATAAACACAATAGGGACTCATTGTAGTAAGGCTGGTTGTAAAGAGAGAGAAGTCTAGATTAGATAGAGAGCATTGTTAGTTCTTATCTTCTTCCTTTCTTCTCTTCTTGGTTTCTTCAAGAACTTAAGCTTCTTGGAGACGGTTGTTGTATTTGTAAAGAACCATTGATTTAGTGCAGAGAGTTCGGAGGAACTCATGGGGACGTAGGCACATTGCCGAACCTCGATAACAAATTGCTTGTCTTATTTCTTTCTTCCATTTTCTGCTCTTGTCTTTGATTACTGTATTTCTTTCTACAAGTTATTTTAGACTGGGTGTCTGAAAGATCACCACCTGGGCATCTTGTCAAGGTGATTTCCAACAACTTGAGTTTAAGCCGGGCATGATCTAATTGCTACCAACCTTCCATAGGTTTGAGAATGAAAACCCCTATGTCCATATTAGGGAATTTGAGGAAGTAGTAGCAACTTTTCAAAATAAGGCTGAAATGGTAGACACCGTCAAACTTTAGTTTTTCCCCTTTTCACTTAAAGAAAATGCCAAGGTCTATCGGTAGTTGGGATGAGATGACCCAAGCTTTCTTCTAAAAGCATTTCCCAACCCATAAGACTAATAACCTTAAGGGACAAATCTCAAACTTTGCAAAAAAGGAGACTGAAACCTTATATCAAGTTTGGGAACGTTTCAAAGACATTTTGAATTCTTGTCCACACCACGGGTATGAGAGTTGGCGGGTAGTTAGCTATTTCTATGATGGACTTCTAAGTCGGGAGAGGCAGTTCATAGAAATGATGTGTAATGGGGATTTTCTTTAAAAAGATCCCAACCAAGCTATAGATTTTCTAGATGACCTATCGGAATCATATATCCTATTGCTGATAGTAAATGGGTAAGTCCTACACAGGTTGTCCCGAAAAAGTTAGCTGTTACTGTGGTGAAGAATGACCTAGGAGAGTTAGTCCCTACAAAACTTGTGACTGGGTGGCGAATATCCATTGATTATAGAAAATTGAAGGCTGCCACCCGGAAAAACCATTTTCCCCTCCCTTTTATTGATCAAATTCTTGAGCATGTTGCTGGTTATCCTTTCTATTGTTTCTTGGATGGTTATTCTGGTTATTATCAAATTGAAATTGCATTAGAAGACTAAGATAAAACCACCTTTACTTGTTTATTTGGTACTTATACTTTTCATAGAATGCCATTTGGATTGTGTAATGCACCTGCTACTTTTCAATGTTGCATGATGAGCATTTTTAGTGACATGGTTGAATATTGCATGGAAGTTTTTATGGATGACTTGACTATTTTTGGATCTTCCTTTGATGCATGCTTATTGAATTTAGAGAGAGTATTGACTCATTGTGAGGAGAAGGAGTTAGTTTTGAATTGGGAAAAATGCCACTTTATAGTACCTTCAGGTATTGTCTTAGGGTATATTATTTCTTCTAGGGGAATAGAGGTTGATCAATCTAAGATTGAATTAATCTCTAAGTTTCCTATGCCTAGGACAGTACAGGATGTGAGATCATTTCTTGGTCACGCAGGCTTTTATAGGAGGTTCATACAAATTTTTCCACCATATCTAGACCAATATGTGACCTCCTAGCTAAAGATGCCCTATTTGAGTGGACACAAGATTGTCAAAAGGCCTTTTAATACTAATTGGCAAGCTTACCTCAGCATCGATAATGCAGTCACTTGATTGGACTTTACCTTTCGAGATCATGTGCGATGCTAGTGATTATGCTATAGGTGCTGTTCTTGGATAGTGAAGAGAGGGGAAGCCTTTTGTCATTTACTATACTAGTAGAACCCTAAATAGTACTCAGATGAATTACTCCACCACTGAAAAAGAGTTAGTAGCTGTAGTGTTTGCTTTGGATAAGTTTCATGCTTACTTGATTGGTTTTCCTATTATTATTTTCACAGATCATTCAGCCCTTAAGTACCTTCTTACAAAGAAGGATGCTAAGGCGCGACTAATACGGTGAATTTTACTTTTGCAAGAATTTGACATCACCATCAAAGAAAAGAAAGGAGTAGAGAATGTGATGGCTGACCATCTCTCGAGGTTCACATTTGAGGACACCTCTGACGACCTGCCAATCAGGGATGATTTTCCCAATGAGCATTTACTCTTTATTACTTCTATACCATGGTTTGCTCATATCGTGAATTATTTGGTTGCCGGTGAGATACCGATGGATTGAGGCACTCAGGACAAGAGGAAGTTTATGACTGCGGTACGTAATTTTTATTGGGATGACCCTTGTCTTTTCAAATACAGCCCTGACCAAATTTTAAGGCATTTCATCCCTAATGAAGAGATTGCCAATGTCTTGGAATTTTATCACTCCCAAGCTTGTGGGGGCCACTTTTCAATGAAAAAAACCGCTGCAAAAATTCTACAGTGTGGATTTTATTGGCCCACCTTGTTTAAGGATGCAAACATCTATTGTTGCTCATGTGAAAAGTGTCAGAAGTTAGGAGTTGTGTCCCGTCGTAATATGATGCCCATAAACCCAATTTTAGTGATTGAAATCTTTGATTGTTGGGGCATTGATTTTATGGGACCATTTCCTCCTTCTTTTGGATATCAATATATCATTGTGGCAATAGATTATGTGTCAAAATGGGTAGAGAGAGCAGCTTGCAGAAGCAATAATAATAGGACGGTAATTAAATTTCTCAAAGAAAATGTGTTATCTCGATTTGGTACACTATGTGCTATAATTAGTGATCGGGGTACACATTTTTGCAACCGTTCTTTTAAAACTTTGATGAAAAAATATGGGGTGTTACATAAGATCTCTACTACCTACCACCCTCAGACAAGTGGACAGGTAGAGCTTATAAACAGGGAAATTAAGCAAATTTTAGAAAAAAAAGGTCAACCTGGATCGCAAAGATTGGTCTTTGAGACTAGTTGATGCGCTTTGGGCCTACTGTACAGCTTTCAAAACTCCCTTAGGTATGTCACCTTATAGGCTTGTTTTTGGAAAGCCTTGCCACTTGCTTGTAGAGCTCGAGCATCAAACTTATTGGGCCATCAAGCATTTCAATTTTGACATAGAAGAAGCAAGTAAGCTTAGGAAAGTTCACTTGACCAAGTTAGAGGAGTAGAGAAATGATGCTTATGAGAACTCTAGAATCTATAAGGCTAAAATGAAAGTGTTTCATGATAAAAAAAAATTTTGGAAAACATTTAAGCCTAATGATCAGGTGTTCTTATATGATTCTAGACTCCATAAGCACCCAGGAAAACTTCGGTCGAGGTGGACCGGTCCTTTTGTAGTGAAGAATATTTTTGCAAATGGGGTGGTAGAAATAGAGGATATTAAAGATGGTCAGATCTTTAAAGTAAATGGTCAACACCTTAAAATCTTAATTGATAGGCAAGGTCTGGAAGTGGAAGACATTCCACTTATGGATCTAGTCTATTCACCTTGACCACACCACACAGGTATGTTTTTATTTATTTGTCTTTTATTTGTTTTGTTATTAGTTAAGTCTATTTTAAGTTTAATTTTCAATTTGATTTAATTTAATTTTTAGTCTTAGGTCTATTTTTTAGTCATTTTTTTTTGCACTTTTATACCCATGTTATTGTTTATTCCTTCATAGCAAAAATCAAATTTTCAGCCCAGGTCACGCCTAGGCCCAGCCCAGCGCGCCTCGCCTCACAGCAAGTCAGATTTAAAGCAGCCCAGGTCGCACCTAAGCCCAGCCCAGCGCCCCTCAGCCCACAACATATAAGAAGCCCCAACCCAGCTCGCCACGCCTCAGCCCACAGCGCGCTGCGCCTCACTGCAAGTCAGGAATTGGAGTTTAGGTCAGCGCACTGCGGCGTGAGTAAGCCCAAGTCGCGGCGCCCACCTGTGAACTGTAGCATAAAAAGGCCATTTCAGCTCTTCTTCTTCATTTCTCCTTTGAAAAAAAAAACACAACACTCTCTCTCTCTCTCTCATCCTCTCTCAAAATCCCTCCTTACCCATTCACTATTTCCCATTTTCTCATGATTCTAACACAATTTCTAGAAGAATTTCTCACTTATGTGCAGATTTTGCTGCAAATTTCTCCAAAAATCTTCATTCTAAGAGGATTTTGGGTTTTGCAAGAGGATTTCAAGTTTGTGGGTCTTTCTCTCCAACTTTGGGCATCAAGTAAGATCAATTTCTTCTCTTTGTTGTGGACTTGTAATTTTTGAGTGGTTGCATTTGATTTAGTTCTCTTCTCTTAGAAATTAGTTCAAATGGCACCTAAAACTAAGAGACAAAGGGGAAAGTAGCCTCAAGAGTTTGATAAGAGTAAATTTGTTAGTTATGAAGCTAGTGAAAGACATGTTAGCTTAATACATGTTAGGAGACCCATTCCTAAGAGAGGGTTCACTATCACAGAGAGGAGAAACCCAACTCTGTTTAGGATGATTATTGATAGGAATTGGAGTGGATTTGCAAGACAACCACCTAATTCCATTACTAATGTGGTTAGAGAATTCTATGCTAATGCGGAAGAGCATAGGAATGGAAAGGTGATGGTGAGAGGAAAAACAGTTTCTTTTAGCAATGACTCTATAAACAGATTTATGGGCTACCTGGCATAGCGAATAGTGAGTATATTGCATATTTGTCTAATATTGACTATGAAGAGGATTGCAATACACTCTGTATTCCGGGCACAACTTGGAAAATGTCGGGTGATACTCCTAAAATCTTGCCCAGTACTTCTCTGACTGTCAATGCTCAGGCTTGGCAATATTTTATGTGTTAGAGGATGATGCATGCTATGCACTATATTGATCTTACTCTTGAGAGAGCTGTTATGATTTATGCCATTTTGATGGAGGTGACTACTGATGTGGGCCAAATCATGTTTAATTCTACCATACAAACTGTAAGACAAAGCTTGGATTATACTTCCCTTCTTTGATTACCCAATTATGTATCCGAGTCAGTGTCCAGTACAGTAGTGATGAGGAAGCCCAGCACCCCAAGAAGCCCATCGATGATGGCATGCTCAATGTGATTAAGGCCTTAAGGTCGCCAGCTCCGGGAGAGGGAGCAGCGGTTGCTGCCCCCCCTCCACCTCCTAGGAATCTGACTGTTGCAGAGCACCTTGATTGTTTAAAGATTCGATTTAATGAGCATTAGAAATTCTTGCATGATAGGTTTGATCGTCAGGAACGATTCTTGGCCAGGCAAGCAAATTATCTAGCAGGGGTATACTCTTCTTTTGGTCAGATGTACCAACACCTTGCCTCCGCCATCAGTTGTGATATGGATCACTTTCCCACATTGCCACCCTATTCGGGTTCATCTTTTGATCTAGCTCCAGAGGAGGGTGAAAACAATGAAGAAGAGGAAGAGAAGGACAAAGAGATCGAGGATTAGCTTTTGGGTTATATCTATTTTGTTTCATTTTATTTTATTATCAGATGACTGTATTAACCTTTATTCTATACCCTTTTTCGTACTTCATGACTGTATTAACTTTTATTCTGTACTTCTTTTTCGTTATCTTTATTTTGCGTACTTCGTTTTTCATTTTTAGTTATCTATTTAGTTTTTATGTGCTAACCTAACATTCGGTGGGAATCTTCATGGTACACCGTAGTTTCCTTCTTTTTGTTTGTTTTGATTCTATTTTAGCGATCGAAATTTCACAAAGAGGAACGATATGGAGTTCAAATGGTTGTGCACAATTTTCGGCTTCCTCGCATTTTTGGTTAAAAAGGGAGTTTCCTTTACTTTTGCTTTCACTTTGAGGACAATGCTTATCTTTAGTTGGGGGTGGAGGAAACACATTTCTTATATATACGATTGAATTTCTTGGTGTCATTTTCCCTTTGTAGTTTTGTGTTAGTTTTGGAGTTAATTTACATGTCAATGATATGAGTTTAATTGAGAGAGTATATAGCGTTTAGAAGAAGTTAAATCTTGCTTCAGTTTGAGAATAAATTAAGGGTCGATCTTCATTTGGTTTGAGACTCTGGTTTGCGGTAAGATTGCATGATTAGTCTAAAACATCTAGAGAAGTTTTATGTGCAATTGTTTTATGAATACTTTTGCGGTCTCAACAAGCTCTAGAACTTATTTGATAATCACTTGAGGTAGAAATCCTAGAATGCACACTACTTAGGACATGATGTAGGCCATCTTTGGACCGTTTGAGCCTTTCAACCTTACCCTTGTTATATTTATCACTAGTTACCTGTTTGAACTTTTTTCTTAAAAAAAAAAAAAAAAATTGGAGCCTTGTTTCTTTCGATAACCCATTTGATTACCTTTTATGAGCCTAAAAACATTTTTTTATCCTTACCTTTCTTTTAAGAGAACTTAGTTATACACATTTGTTGAGAAGCATTTAAGAGGAGTAATGATGGAAATATGAAAAAATATATATATTACTACCATAACCTAAGTACATTAAAGGAGATCAGTGGGGTTGTGGAAAAGAGTAAAAAAAAATGAAAACGGAAGTGAATAGTTATGTGCCAAAATAAAAAATTAAAAAAAGTGAATTATGGCAAAGAAAGAAGAAAAAAAGTGGTGATTTATTAAGAGAAATTCTCGAAAAATGGTTGAATAAGTTGGGTGTTGAAGTAAGGTTATCTAGTGCTTAAAGTGGTTGTGTTTAAAATAAGAGACTTGGTTCTTTTATTTTTTTAAACTTTCCCGTTCTTTCTTGACCCTTACTTGGCCTAACGTTACAAGCCTTTTAAAGACCTAGTGATCCGATATAGTGTGATTTTTCTACATTTGTGGAGAGTGATTTGAAAAGTAAGCCTATGGAGCTTGATTTGTGATTGATGTCATGCAATTTAATATGGTTATAGAGGCTAAGACTTGTATTCATGAATGTTGTGCATAAAATCATCCGGGTATTTGGATTAATGGTTTGTGGTAAGATGGATGTTAAGAATCGATAACAATTTTAAGATTGATGTTTGGATTACTTTTGGACTTGGGTGATATTTAATGATTCTATGTGTTGTGTGTTATGCATGATTTTTGAGACAAAAATTTGAATTACTCCTGGATTAACACTAACATTGCTTTATTTGTTTTGAATTCTAATAAAGAATTCATTTCATGTTTTTCTCTTGAATTGCTAGGGACTAGCAATAAGCTAGTTGGGGGTTATGATGAGAGTCATAAAATGGATCTTAATAGTACTTATTTGTTAGCATTTTAGAGTTGATCTAGGGTTGAATTACACATTTATACCTTTAACAATTCTAAAGTGTCATTCTTGTGATCATTGACTTATTTCGGTGCATTTTCAAGTATTTTGAGTCTAAAAGAGATGTAAAAGCTATCGATGCTTAAAGCGCCAAGAGTCCATGCATATCAGAGTGAAAGGAGTGGTTTTGAAACTGTTCTATGCAACAGCACAGAAGGGCTGAGTTGCGGCCTCCAGAACATTCAGAACCCATAGCCAATTAGTGCACGTCGCGGCCTCCAGAAACTTGAGAAAGCCAGTCTAAGGCTGCACCGCGGCCTGGAAAGGCTGAGCCGCGGCACATGAGTGGTCCTTTGTCTCCGCTTCAGACCTAATTAGGGCGTTTTAAAGACATTTTTTAGCCCAAAATACCCCTAAACCTTATGAGCTATATATAGAACATTTTGGAGACTGAAAAAAGAGGTTGGAATCAGAGGAGCTACCATTATTCTTTTTCATCAAACATGAGTCAAATGTCCAGCTAATCTCTAAGCAAGGCAAAATGATGAATTCCTAGGTGTAGTTGTTCTTATTCCCATTCTTGATTCAGTTGTAAGGATTTATTGTTAAACATTGTTTATGATTTACCATTTGATTAAGTAAAGAATTAGAAGATTTTCTCTTAATCTGGTGATTGCATCTTTCTCCTCTATATAAGTCTAGTCAAGCTCTTCTTATGTCAAGTTGTTAGATGTGATTGAGTTTGGTAGATTTATCCTATAGGTTTGTCCATTACTGCAATATTGTTTTTGAAATATATTGTCGTTTCTTGATAAATCTACAAAATAGGTCATGTGTGCTTGAATCGAAATCAATGAGTGATTTGTAGCAATTACATTAGAGTGTTAAAGTGTTGTGATTGAATATTTTCCGATTGCTTGTTTGGGATGTGAAACTAGCAATCGAGATAAAACAATTTGAATCGAGATTGGAATAAGGCAACGAACTTATGAAGGATTCCCGGAACCTTGCTATTTCTCTATTGAATTATTCATTATATTTACACAACTCTCTCACATTATTTCATTATTAAAACTTATATTCTTTCGTTTGACTTTTATTGTTCGTGTTAAGGTTTACACTTTCCCTTGTAGTTCGCTTTTCCTCGTGGGATCAACACCTCATCTATACACAATAACCACGTGTTAGTTTGAGCGTAGTCAACATGGCATTTTGGTTTCGTCCATGGAGTGTGATTCAAAAGTTTTGAATGAGATTATCGTGGGCCAGTGTGCCTATACATGGGATATCGTCTATATTATCCGCGACATACAGGGGTTGCTTCCTCATCCGGAATGTGTGCAACATGTATTCAAGAAAGCTAATGAGCTTGCTGATAGCCTAGCAAAGAAGGGCCTTATGCTAGGTGGTTCTAATTTATTTTGGAATGTTTTAGATTTACCTAATCCTTGTAAGCAGGGCTTGGATCATGATGATTCGAGTTTGCCTATTTTCAAGAAATTGTAATTGTTTTCATAGGGTAAGGTTTAGGTCCCTCTAAGCTTGTTGTTGGAGTATGGGTCTTTTTGTCTCCCCATTTACTTTTAATTTTTCAAGTTTATTTAATAAACTAGTAGGGGTTTACTAAACTCCCCTCCACTTCAATGAGGTTTCTTAAAAAAAATAAAATAAAATAAAAAATAAAAACTGCATCCTAAGTGTTTGTTATATTGCCGCGTACAATAGCACTGTCCTTGGTATTTGCTAAAGGAAATCACCACGGGAAAAAGAAAAGAATGAAAATTCTATGGTTGGCAGTTCTCAACAAAAGGCTTAATTAGTTATATTTGATAACATCATACAAAAGGCTTGAGGAAAGAATTTAAGAGGCAAGTATAAGCTTGGAGTCTTACTTATATATCTTTGATTAATGCCTACCTTCCAATTATAAGAAATAATCATCTAATTTGCATTTAATATCTCAATTCATTTAGATTTCATAACTATCTATTTGATGCTATAGGGATTCTTAGATTCACGAATAGGAAGTTTCAATTTAATACTTATTATGGTTTATATTAACACATATTTCTCTTCTTTACATCACTTTACTTTTGTTGCTAATGAATATTTTTCTTCTTCGAGGTAACATGACAGCTCCTGCCAAATGATTTAAGATTCATAATTCTAGATTATTGCTAAGAGTCTTAACTTCCGGACCACATTCCTCCTTTTAATTATTTGTTTGGGTTTTTTTTTATTATGTAAGAATATTATTAGGGAATAGAAATTAGAAAATTATATTCCTATTATAATTAGGTTTTGATTATTTGCCTAATTTATACTTGCCATGTCTAGCTCTTTGTACCACTATATATACTATTGTATATTTGTAAATTCAATACACCAAATACAATTATTCCCTTATAAAACTCTATTGCTTTTAGTTTTCTATCATGGCATCAAAGCCCCAATTTCCTTAGTTCTCACTTAAGCCACCGTTATCGATTTTTTTCCTTACCACCATAAAGATCAACAAACAATCTAGCATCAAAGTTTTCTCACAATTTCTTTTCACTTTGATAATTATTCTATGGGTTTGAAGTTATATGTGGGGCCGACTTTTTCTTTTGGTGGTTTGGGATTGGTAGCTTTAGGGTGACATATTGTTTTGGCACATATTAAGTTTTGTGCCTTTGTTTTTTTTAGGTGCATTCGTCGGTATTTTGACTTTCCCATATTGATGTTCTGCCATGATGGTCGGTTTAATTTGATCAAAAATTTTGTGCCACTCGGTTCAGATCACTTTTGATCGGTTTTGTCTCTGTGAAATCGATTCCTTACGTTTTTCGATGTGCTCTTTTCGATTTTGAGGTATGTTCTCTCTAATTTTGCTCCCATATTCAGTGCTCTTTACTACAATACTATGCCTCTCATTCATGAAAATTTTGATGTTGCACAACCTATTTAGACAATTTTTAATGGCTTTAATCATCATACTTGTGTGCATTCTATGCTTAGTTTTCTAAAAGGTTGTAAACTTTGGTGATACGTTATTGGTGATATTTAGAGTCCACTCCGTGCTAATGTAGAGACTATTGAAAATTTTGCTAAATGATTAGAGGATTGGGACACTAAGAATCATCAAATAATTACATGGTTCTAAAACACCTCTCTCCCATCCATTAATGGTTAGTTTGGTCGATATGAAACTACTAAAGAGGTTTGGGACTTGTTAGCCCAACGTTATACTACTGTCGATCTTGCTTATTAGTACCAACTGTTGGGTAAACTCCATACTATGAAACAAACCCCTGAACAATCTATAACTGATTTTCTTGCTGAGATACATCATGTGTGGGATCAATTAGATATTTCTGAGCCTGTTTGGACTAATATTGTTGATGTTGATAAGTTTAGAGTTTATCGTAATAATATATGCTTGACTCAGCTTTTGATGTCCTTGACTAATGATTTTGAATATGTGAAAGCCTCTCTTCTTCATCGCACACCTCTCTCTTCTATTGAAAATGCAGTTTCTGAATTGATTTATGAGGAAACTTGTCTTGGTACATTGCGATCTCAGTGCACCAAAAATGTACTTGCTACCCCTACTGCTCGTTTTTCAAAAATCAAAAGATTTGTCGTTACTGTCAGAAACCTAGAAATTTTGTTGCAGATTGTCCAAATAAGGTTTGTCGGTATTATAATCAGAATAGTCATGTTCTTGCAAATTGTCCCATCCAATAGCTAAGAGGTAATTTTCCTCAGGGTAATCAGTTTAGACCAGGTTTGCAATCGACCTTCAACCCTGGATCTCGAAACACCACTACAACTGCTTCTGAAGGTTCTCAGAATGGTTCCTCTGAACCCACCTTTTCGACTAGTGATATTGAAGCTCTCCTCAAGCAAGTTCTCTTTAACTCAAATACCCAACCAACTACTGATATGCCTACCAACCCAAGTACTTCCCTTTGGTATTTTTATTTTGTATGTTATAATCACATAACTATTCATTCTTCTCTTTTCTTTTTGAAAATATATAATTCCTATTCCCTTATCATTTATACTGCTAATGGGGTCTTTTATGCATATCAGTCACATAGGTCACAATTTCACACCCACATTGTCCTTACCTAATACCATTTTAATTCCTAAGCTTTCTTTGAATCTTATTTCTATTGGACAACTTGTGACATTGGTCTTCATGTTCTTTTTTTGGGTTAAACTTGTGTTGTACAGGATCCTCAAAAAGGACAGACTCTTAGGACCAGCCGTAAAGTGGGATGCCTGTTCGAGCTCATCAAACTTCCTATTCTACCTCGCCTTTTTGCTCTAGATTTGGCATCAGATATTTCTCCTCTAAGTCTTTGAAATTTGCGTTTGGTCATGCTTTTGTTAGTCGATTATGGCAGTTAGTTTCTACTAGTTATTTAGGTTCTGTTAAGGATGATAATTTTGATTGTTTGTCATGTCAGCTCGCCAAACAAACTGATTTACCTTTTAATACTAGTACTTCGGTTTCATCTACTCCTTTTGATTTAGTTCATTCTGATGTATGGGGTCCTTCTTCAAATGCCACTATAGGGGGATCAAAATACTTTGTCATTTTTGTTGATGATTTTTCTCGCTACACTTGGTTGTATCTTATGCGCACTCGCTCTGACTTGCCACAGATATATCAAAAATTTGTTGCTATGGTTAAGACTCAAGTTTCTTGTTCCATTACAACTTTTTGTACTGACAATACCATGGAATATTTAGAATATGGTCTTCTTACTTTTCTCTATATCCAAGGTACTCTTCCTCATCACTCATGTCCTAACACTTTTCTACAAAATGGGTGTGTTGAACGCAAACATAGACATATCCTTGAAACTGTATGTGTCTTAGTCATTTCTTCCTTTTGTCCTGAGCATTTTTAGGGGGAAACCGCTCTTATTACTGTCTACACTATTAATCGTATTTTTTCCCCTGTCATTCAACATCAATCTCTATATGAACACTTTTATGGTACTCCCCTAAATTATACCATTCTTATAGTATTTAGTTGTGCCTCTTTTTTTCTCCTTCAACCCCATGAATGCACCAAGTTAGAACCTCGTGCTAGACTTTGTTGCTTTCTAGGCTATGACATTGAACATAAAGGTTATAGGTGTTGGGATCATATATCTAACCGACTTCGTATTTCTCGTCATTGTGTTTTTTGGGAACACAAGATGTTTTCTTCATTATCCTCTTTTTCATCTTATCTTAGTAGCTCTGTTTTATTTTTTTTATTCTTCTATTGAATTATTTCCTAAAGATAATGTTTTTGACAATTTACTTAAGCTCCCACAGGTTTTTCTTGACACTACTATGACTCAGTCTGTAGAGTTTGTTCCTTTTGATAGTTCTAGTTTAGCTCTTCCCGAGTCTCCTGACTCGACTATGCCTCGTCTTTCTTCCTAGGTAAGTAAACCACATGCTCATCTTTGTGATTATTATTGTTTTTTTCCATTACCTTTTTATATGAATCTCAATCCCATCGAGAAGCCAGTTTTGATCCTCTTTGGTAGCAAGCAATGAATGACGAGCTTCAAGCTTTTGCTAAACATTATACCTGTGACTTGGTTGATCTACCCTATGGTAAAACTGCAATTGGCTGTAAGTGGGTTTATTAAATCAAAACTCGTTCTGATGGGTCTGCTAAGAGTATGGTATTGACTATGAAGAAACATTTGCTCTTGTTGCCCGTCTTACATTTGTTCGTAGTTTGCTTGCTATTACTGCAGTACAGAAATGGAATCTGTTTCAAATGGATGTCAAAAATGCCTTTTTCAATGGTGATCTTGATGAAAATGTTTACATGCAACCCCCTTTTGGTTATGATCACCCACCTGATAAAGTGTGTCGTCTACGACGAGCTATATATGGTTTTAAACAAGCTCCGTGAGCTTGGTTTACAAAATTTAGCTCCACTATCAGCAGGTTTGGTTTCATTTCAAGCCCCTATGAGACTGCTTTTTTTCTCAAGAAAACTAACCGAGGTTACCTTTTTCTCCTCTTTTATGTTGATGATATGATCATGACAGGTGATGATATACATGGTATTTCTGAGCTCAAAGCCTTTCTTAGTCAAGAATTTGAAATGAAGGATTTAGGTTCTCTTAGTTACTTCTTGGGTCTTGAAGTATCCTCTGATTTCACTAGTTATTATTTATCTCAAGCTAAGTATGCATATGATATTCTTACTCAAGCTAGTTTGAAATATAATAAAGTTGCCTCTACTTCTCCTGAGGCAAATGTTAAGTTCACTTCTGCTGATGGTCAACCTCTTAGTGATCCTACACTTTATCTTCAGTTGTTAGGAGCTTGGTCTATCTCACTATGACTCGTCTTGATCTTGCTCATGTTGTTCATATCGTTAGTCAGTTTATGTCTGCACCTCGTACCACTCATTTTGCAGTTGTTCTTCGCATCCTTCAGTATGTCAAAGGTATTTTGTTTCATGGCTTACATTTCTCCTCACAGTCTTCTCTTGAGTTACATACCTATTTTGATGTTGATTGGGCTGGGGATCTTACTGATCGACAATTTTTCATCGGTTTCTATTTCTTCTTGGGTGACTCACTTATTTCCTGGCGCAGCAAGAAACAGACTCTTACTTCTAAATCCAAACTGAGTCAGAATATCGAGTCATTGCTGATACTGCTGCTGATCTTCTCTAGTTTCATTGATTACTACAAGATATGAGTGTTATACATTCTGTTGCCATTATTATTTATTGTGATAATCAGAGTGTCATGGCTATTGCTCATAATGATATTTTTCATGAAAGGACCAAACACATTGAAAATAATTGTCATTTTGTTCGCCAATACATCGACCGTAGTACCACTCGTCTTGTTTCTGTTTGCCCTGTTGATCATATTACTAATATCTTTTCTAAAACTTAGTTACCTGACCACTTTTATGAGTTAATTGACAAACTCAAGTTAGCATGTATTTTACCACATTGAGTTTGACGGGAGTGTAAGAAAATAATTAGGGAATAGAAATTAGGAAATTCTATTCCTATTATAATTAGGTTTTGATTATTTGTCTAATTTATACTTGCCATGTCTGACTCTCTGTACCACTATATATACTGCTGTATATTTGTAAATTCAATACTTCAAATACAATTATTCTCTTCTAAAGCCTATTGCCTTTAGTTTTCTATCAGGTTTGATTTTGATGCATTTCTTCCTATATCCCATTCAGTTAACAGCAAGTGCTACCGGTATACGATGGTCACATTCGATATGTCTGCCTTATCTCTTATATTGTGTGAATAAAGATCGGTTATGAATTTTAAAATTTGTTGTCACTTGCATAATCTTTATACATTGCCGGGCAGCTCTTTCTGTCAAGTTATCAGTGTTTTCATAAATCATGTATTTTGCTACAGTTGGACATCTAAGAAATTAGGAACTTCTATGCATCCATTGAATGCTTTCCTTAGATTCACAAACGTATACGTGTGAGTCTTTTATCATTATGAGCAAAAAACAAAACTATTAATACATATGTAATGATAATGACAGTGATAGTGGTAATTTAGGAGTTTTACTTTCATTGTTTTCAATTTGGTTTAAGCATGGGTGAGTGAGTCTTTCAGCGTCGGCTACTGAGTTGGTGCTTTTTGAAGTTCATTGGATCAAGATTTAACTCCTGGGCTTCCATTAAGTCCGGCTGGGATTTTTAGTTAAGTGCTTTTAACTTGACATATATAGTTTGGGCTTCGTCCTCATGAGGCACACTGGGCTTAATATGGTTACCTTTTTGGGCCTCTCATCTCATATTTGGGCTTAGACTTCCATCATTTGGTCACTTAACTTTTCAGGTTGGTTTGGATCTCTTATTCTTGGATTTGACATATGAGCTAGGGCCTCAATAGATAATATGAATATCCAACCTTTTTCCTTTTTATTTCTTAAAAAAATCACATACTAACTATATTTTTTTGTTCCATAACGGTTACTCACTTGGAACCTGTTTGTTTTCATTTATAAATATCATTTGTCTGATTTGGGAGAGATTATAATTTTAAAGAAAATAATTGAATTTTGAGAAGTAATCTTAACTTCACAAATCAAGCCACATAATATAATTTGCGTTGATCAACAAAAATTCATTTCTATCCCCTTTTTTTTTTATCAACAATTCATGTTTAGTTTCCTTTAATGTAGTTAATTTTGAACCCAAAAAAAAACCCTTAATAATTAAATAACAGTAGTATTTTATACCATAACTTGTACGTCATTATTAAGGGTCTAATTAAATGATAAATTTTTATAAGTAACTTGAATAAATATTTAATTATACAATAATTTACTTGTAAGGTTAAAAAAAGTTAATTACTATATTAATCATTAAATTTATAAGTTAAATATATTAATTTATATTTTTAATAGGGCTAAAAGATTTATTTAATCAAAATTAGGTTGAAAAATTAATCTATCGAACAAATAACAAAAACTACATATCTCATATCCTTTTGAGTCATTTTGACATGTTTAAATTGATTTCAAAATTTTTTTACCAAACACTAATACAACTTATTTTTAAAATATAATTGAAGTAACAAATTATAATTTGATCTTGATAAATGATAGATCGATTAAATTTAAGTAACAAATAGGCTCAGGCATCATGCCTCACTATTAAATCAATGCTTTCGTCATGCTTCCTCAAATCAGGTCATGATACTTGATTACGCCCAAAACATAACGCGGTTATTGTAGTACAGTTTTGGGGTGTCGATTCCACAGGGAAACAAGTTAAGTACAACAGAAGGTGTTAACCTCAACACAAACGATAAAAGATTAAAAGGATAAAATCTGAGTTGTTTTGAGGAAAGGGTAATTTTGTAAATAAGTTTAAAATAAAAATGACAACAAGGTTCCGAGAATCCTCCCTAGGTTCGTTGCTCTAATCCTAACTTGATTCAGTTGTTTTTATCTCGATTGCAGGTTTCACATCCCAAACAGGCCATCGAAAAATATTCAATTAAAGTGCATTTATAAATCCTAATGTAATCGCTATGAATTATTCTTTACTTTCTAACACACATGACCTAACTTATAAATTATCAAGAGACGACGATATATCTAAAATGACGATACCGCAGCAATGGACAAATCTATAAAAGAGATCTACCGGACTCAATCACACCCAAACAGGTACACATAAAAAAAGCCTGACTGAACTTATATGGAAAAGAAGTATGCAACCACCGGAGTTATAATGAATCTACTAATTAAATTAAGAACAAAACATAACAACATTTAATGAAAATAATTCCAACTACAACCGAATCAAATAAAGGAAAATAAGAACAACTACACCTAGGGATTCATCCCTTCGCTTTGCTTGGAGACTAGCCTGTCATGGGGCTCATACGTCCTCGAGTTGCCTCCGGCCTCCCGACGATCATCTCTCCTGACCTTCAAACTTTAAACTTCGGGTTCCTCCTAAAGGCCCTCTGGATTGCTCCTAAAGGCCCTCTGGATTCATCCCCGATTGATTCCTCATTTCAGCTGAGCAGAGTGGGTCTTTATATAGGCGAACTCCCGCAATGCTATGTGTTATCTAGCCAATGTGGGATACTGTCCGGGTGCGCTCGATCGCAGCCCGAGTGCGATCGATCGCACATGCGCTCGATTGCGGCTTGTGCGCTCAATTGCATATGCGCTGCAGAGTACCTTGCCCGATATAGGATGTGCGCTCGATCGCATTGCTTGTGCGCTCGATCGCAATTCAGGCAACAGTCCATCTTGTCCTTCCAGAAGCATGGGATCTTGGTCTTTTAAGCAACAATCACTTCTTTTTCTCTTTTAGACTTAAAGTACCTGTAAATTACACTGAAATAAGTTAGTGGCCCAATAATATTACTTTAGAGTTATTAACATATAAAAGCACAATAAAGGCCTAGATCAATCCTAAAATGCTAACAATTAACCACTCCTGAGAGGTATTTTATGACTCTCATCACAACCCCCAACTAGCTTATTGTTAGTCCCTAGCAATTCAAGTGAAATTAAGTGATGAATTCTATTGTGGGAATCAAAGTAAATGAAAAGCAATATTAGTGTTAACCAAGAGTAATTTACATTTTGTCTCAAAATTTGCACACAACACATGGCACAAAGAATCATTAAATTTCACTCAAATCCAAAAGTAATTCAAACATCAATCTTAAAATCGTTATTGACTCTTAAAATCCATCTTACCACAATCCATTTATCCAAACATCCGGATGATTTTATGCATAATATTCATGAATACAAATCTTGGTCTCTAAAAACATAATAAATAGCGTGACATCAATCACAAAAACAAGCTCCATATGCTTACATTTCAAACCACTCTCCACTATTGTAGAAAAATCACACTACATTGGATCAAAAGGTCTTTAATAAGCTTGTAACGTTAGGCTAAGGTAAAGGCTAAAGAAGAATGGGAAAGATTCACAAGTAAAAGAACTCAATCTCTTAGCTTTAAACACAATCACTTTAAGCACTTGATAACCTTTACTTCCACACCCAACTCTTTCAACCATTTTTTCGAGCATTTCTTTCAACAAATCACCATTTTTTTTTATTTCTTTTTCTTTCTTTGCCATAATTCATTTTTTTTTGGCACATAACCATTCACCTTCTTTTTTATCATTGTTTTTTTAAATCTTTTCCACAACCCCTAACTTATCTCTTTTAATGTACTTGGGTTGTGGTAGTGATATTTTTTCATATTTCCACCCTTACTCCTTTTAAGTACTTCTCACAACATGTGTATAACTAAGTTCTTTAAAAGAGAGGTAAGGATAAAATATTTTTTGGCTCATAAAGGTAAGTAAATGGTTTATCCAAAAAAACAAGGCTCAATTTTTCTTTTCAAGAAAAAGACTCAAATAGGTGACTAGTGATAAATATAGCAATGGTAGGTTTGAAAGGCTCAAACGGTTCAAAAATGGCCTATATCATATCCTAAGTAGTGTGCATTCTAGGAATTCGCCTCAAGTGGTTATCAAGTAAGTTCTAGAGCTTGTTGAGACCGTAAAAATATTCACAAAATAATCACACATAAAATTTCTCTAGATGTTATAGACTAATCATACAATCTTACCACAAACTAGAGTCTCTAAACAAATGAAGATTGATGCTTAAATTAATTTCAAACTGAAGCAAGATTTAGCTTCTTCTAAATGCTATATGTTATCTCAATTAAGTTTATATCATTGACATGTAAATTAACTCTAAAGCAAACACCAAGCATGCTAAAAACAAACAAAAATGACACCAAGCAGTTCAATGATATGCAATAAGAAATGTATATCTTCCACCCCCAACTTAAGATAAGCATTGTCCTCAATGAAAAAAAACGAAAGTTAAGGAAACTCCCTTTTTAACCAACAGTGCGTGGAGTTGAAAGTTGTGCACGATCATTTGAACTGCTTAGTTTATTTGTCCCTGAAAAATAAAGACTAAAGTAAAACTGGAAAACAGCAAAAGAATAATAATAAACAAGAAAAAGAAATATGAAAAACAGTAAAAGTAAAAGGATACGTTGTGGGCTGCCTCCCACGAGCGCTAAGTTTTACGTCTTCAGCCAGACGCTCTTATTCCCTCCTCGAAAAGCATAGGTTGAATGCATCCGCCGCTGCTGCACGGCCAAATTCGGTGCCTCTATGCTTTTGGGGGGCCTTAAGAATGTCATCAGTAACATCCACAAATGCTGGCTCGATATATGCTTTGGTGAAGCCATGGGTGAAGGTAGATTCTAATGGATTAAGATGCTGGACCTTTTCCATGAACGAGTCCATCATGTATGCTTGTACTTGATGGCTTTCAGCCACATCCTCTGAGTTTTTCGTTGTTGGGATGTGTACTAATTTACCACCAAGTGTCTCAATGGCATTCAACTCCTCCAAATTCTTTTGTGCTAGGTGTTGACCATGGGATATGGACTGAGCTTGAGAAGGAAACTTACCTTGCTCAGTCACACTCAAGTAGCTCATCAACTTGGACACTTGGCTCTTTATTTCTTTATGTTCTTCAACAACTTGCACAGCTAACGATTCAAGTCTTTTATTAGTCTTACCTTGTGCCTCAATAAAAGCATGTAAAGTATCTTCTAAAGAACTCCGAGAAGACACAGGTGCATGATATGGTTCAAGATATGGTGCAGGCGGTTGTGCAAGCTGTTGGTTTTCAGACTTCCAGCTGAAGGTGGGGTTATCGCGCCATCCCAGCTTATAGGTATTAGAGAGGGGTGTAAAAATCTTCTTGTACATGCCTAAGGCATTACACTGTTCCTTATACATCCCTCGCATCTCAGCAAATGTGGGACACTCTTGTGCGAGATGATCTACCCCGCCACACACAAAACATGGTTCAAAAGATTTTGCATGATTAATCACGTGTGTTGGCTTTAAGCTCTTAGTCTTTAACTCATTTATCTCCCTAGTGAGCATCTCGACCTTGGCTATAAGGTTATCCTCTTCCCTAAGATGGTAAATTCCACCACCATTTGGGTGCCCTATAGGTCATGACCTATTTGTGCTTTCAGTAGCACTAGGTCCAATCCAAGTGTGAGCTTTTTCAGTAAGCTCATTGAGGTACTCTATGGCCTCATCAGGATCTTTCTCTAAAAACCCACCATTACACATCATCTCAACAAATTGGTGCTCTCTATATGTAAGTCCCTCATAGAAATAGCTCACTAAGCGCCAACTCTCATACCCATGGTGAGGGCACATACTCAATAACTCCTTAAATCTCTCCCAAGACTGATATAAAGTCTCACTATCCTTTTGTGCAAAGGTGGAGATTTGTCTTTTCAAAGTGTTGGTTTTATGTTGGGGAAAGTATTTGTTAAAGAAAGCCCGAGTCATCTCAGTCCATGACCCAATAGATCGTGGTCTAAGTGAGTATAGCCAACTCTTGGCTCTATCCTTCAAAGCGAAAGGAAAGAGCTTAAGTTTCATAATGCCATGAGTTTCGTTTTGACTATGAAAATTCGCAACTACTTCCTCAAACTTTTTAATGTGCACATATAGGTTTTCGTTATCCAAGCCATGGAATATAGGGAGTAATTGAATCATCCCTGGTTTAAGATCTTGATGGCGAGTATTGGCTGGAAACATGATGCATGATGGTATGGCTGTGCGTGTAAGATGGAGGTAATCCTAAAGTGTCCTAGCAACATTCTCATTATGGTTATCGGCCATGTTAACAAAATCCTCTAGATTCTCACTTGGGTTTTCTCTATGGGTTGATCTAGGCGAGGTTTCACTATCAGACTTGGAAGGAGAGGGTAATTCTAACTCAGGTCCTCTAATGAATCTACCTCACAGATCTTTTGTCTAAGCATGCACCAAATGAATCAGAGAGGAAATAAAAGAAATAAAAAAAGAAATTTATTTTTTATTTTTTTATTTTTTACCGTCACACTCAAAGTTGACAAGCTTCCTTGTACGTAAGCGCTTTTCCTCGGCAACGGCGCCAAAATTTGATTACGCCCAAAACATAACGCGGTTATTGTAGTACAGTTTTGGGGTGTCGATTCCACAGGGAAACAAGTTAAGTACAACAAAAGGTGTTAACCTCAACACAAACGATAAAAGATTAAAAGGATAAAATCTGAGTTGTTTTGAGGAAAAGGGTAATTTTGTAAACAAGTTTAAAATAAAAATGACAACAAGGTTCCGAGAATCCTCCCTAGGTTCGTTGCTCTAATCCTAACTTGATTCAGTTGTTTTTATCTCGATTGCAGGTTTCACACCCCAAACAGGCAATCGAAAAATATTCAATTAAAGCGCATTTATAAATCCTAATGTAATCGCTATGAATTATTCTTTACTTTCTAACACACATGACCTAACTTATAAATTATCAAGAGACGACGATATATCTAAAATGATGATACCGCAGCAATGGACAAATCTATAAAAGAGATCTACCGGACTCAATCAAACCCAAACAGGTACACATAAGAAAAGCCTGACTGAACTTATATGGAAAAGAAGCATGCAACCACCGGAGTTATAATAAATCTACTAATTAAATTAAGAATAAAACATAACAATATTTAATGAAAATAATTCCAACTACAACCGAATCAAATAAAGGAAAATAAGAAAAACTACACCTAGGGATTCATCCCTTCGCCTTGCTTGGAGACTAGCCGGTCATAGGGCTCATGCGTCCTCGAGTTGCCTCCGACCTCCCGACGATCATCTCTCCCGACCTTCAAACTTTAAACTTCGAGTTCCTCCTAAAGGCCCTCTGGATTGCTCCTAAAGGCCCTCTGGATTCATCCCCGATTGATTCCTCATTTCAGCTGAGCAGAGTGGGTCTTTATATAGGCAAACTCCCGCAATGCTATGTGTTATCTAGCCAATGTGGGATACTGTCCGGGTGCCCTCGATCGCAGCCCGAGTACGATCGATCGCACATGCGCTCGATTGCGGCTTGTGCGCTCGTTCGCATATGCGCTGCAGAGTACCTTGCTCGATGTGGGATGTGCGCTCGATCGCATTGCTTGTGCGCTCGATTGCAATTCAGGCAGCAGTCCATCTTGTCCTTCCAGAAGCATGGGATCTTGGTCTTTTAAGCAACGATCACTTCTTTTTCTCTTTTAAACTTAAAGTACCTGTAAATTACTCTGAAATAAGCCAGTGGTCCAATAATATTACTTTAGAGTTATTAACATATAAAAGCACAATAAAGACCGAGATCAATCCTAAAATGCTAACAATTAACCACTACTGAGAGGCATTTTATGACCCTCATCAATACTCACACCATGGAGATATAAAATAAATTTTTACTATAAAGCATCCTATTTTCACTAGAAACCTCTACATTTCATGTACGACAAAATCTTTCAACAAGTTTCTTCATATCGTCATCATGTCTTTGTTACACATAGCTCCCTCGAGTGTCATACGATACACGCTCTTTATACTAACAAATCCAAATGGAAATATTCATACCAAACCAATTAAACCTTAGTAAAGATCTCCATATCTCACTAACTTGATCCAATTATACTTCTAATCCTAATCATGATAGCTAGATTCCAATCAAAAGACCATTAAGCATAAGAACTTATTTCCAAAACAATTCAGAGTTAACCAACTGTAAATCATGTTTTAAGGCTCCATAGTCACATGACCTACTTCACACTTGCTTCTAGTCTCACACTTGCTTCTAGTCTCACATATTTGGCCATCAATATTGTTTTAACCTTCTAGTACCCCTTAGAACTTCACATTTATCAAGATTTATTTCCTTTAACCAATCAATCATTCTCTATCATGCATATCGACCTTAATAATATTACATAAATATCATTTAACTACATATCCCACTATCTCTCATATGTCCTCAAGTTTCGTATATGTAGAAACCCTTTTGGCTTTTTCAAATACTTTTGACTTTTTTGAAGAATTCACATCAATAAGATTTTATCTATCTCCCACCAACAAACAGTCTCTAAGCTTACATTAATTATTTTATACGAACCATTACTCTTATAACCTCTAAGAATCCTCGTAATTATAAAATCTTTATGTTACCATCTATATAACGCTCCTTAAACAAGGAAACTCTTTTCTTTCACTTTCAAATTTTTCGAGCCTAATCATATGTTGCTGACATTTCCGAAATCTCTTACATCAATCACCACACTTTTATTACGCTTATTTAAACTCGGTCAAATCTATTTAATTCACAGAATTTGTCACCCACTAAAATTTACCATGGACAACATAACTTCATCAATATAACTTTAACTCCAAACCACAAGTCACATTGTACAATTAGATACATACCTTACTTCAAAACCTACAACACAACCATTTTTCCATTTTTCACTTCAAGTCACAAAGTTATTACCATTTAACTAATCCAAAGAAGTAAGGTTGTCCTTACAACTTTTATGTATTCAATCGTATCTCAATAAGTATACTAATCTAAGCTAATTTGTTTCTTTCAATAATAATATTGCATCATTAAATTCACACATAACCGCTAGTTTTACATCATTTTACTTTGCAATAAAACTTATTCAAATCAAGCATAGGGTTTCAATCCAACCCATGATGACTAAGTTTCCATTGAAAGTCCATCAAATTATGAAAATCTTACTCCTAAAAAAAATCAACATTGATAAATTCTCAGTCATATTTACAAGCATCACATTCACTTTTGATTTATTTTACTCGCTTCTCGTCGGACGTATGTCGAGTCAACCATATTGTTTAACTATATAGCATTATCAAGAACTTGATATATACAAAGTATGATTCCTTTCACAAATAATTTTATGTAACGATTATGAACCTCAACAAGGTCACATAAATGCCATTTAACCACAATCTTAATGACTTCAAAGTATTTATACTATGCCTTTACCAAGTTCTTTATCGCCGTTTCAATATGAACCAATTATCATTGTTGTTGAACCCTAACTTGATTTTAATGATAACAAAACAAATATTAGCTTATCTAACCACATTATCTAAGTGCTTTAGTACTTAAAGGTTTTTATTCAAAGACACACGCAACTCAAGAAAAGAGATTGAATAACAAGATTAGAAGGTACTAGGTAGTAATTCAATTGTATATTTATCTCTAAAATATATAGCTTTACTTATGGCTCAAAAGTTTACAAAATGTTTTTAACAAAATTTTTTATACTTTATTTTAAATTTATAACTTTTGTTAAAACAAGAAAATGACTGTTTCAAGGGATTCAGTCGATTGAATGGTTTATCAAGTCAACTGAAGGAATGACAGAAAGAACTACCCTTTGAATCAATCCACTGAATGAATCATTCAGTTGACTGAATAAAGGTTAAGTCATTCTTGCCTAAGACTCAGTCGAGTCGACTGAATGAACATTCCAGTCGACTGAATAAGGGACATAGAGTTTCACCCCTTTAATCCAGTCGACTAAATGGATTGTTCAGTCGATTGAATTACTTTTACCTGAAACATTTTTAATTGGCTCAGTCGATTGAATGCTCGAGTATAATGGCTATAATTTGAATTTCAGAATTCCATTCAGAGCATTTAATACTTCAAACTACTCCAAAACGATCATACTTTCTGAGTAACGGTCATATGAGTTTAAGACTATATAAACCCATTATAAATGGACAAACCTAACATTCCAAAATCATAAATTCATTCGTGATCTCATTTATAATTCATCAAAGATTTGAAAAATCTTCTTGAGCTAATCTTAAAGCTTTGGTCTTGAAAAAGAGATATTATTCATCTTATAAATGCATTAATTATTCTCTGTTGCACACTCTTAAATTCCAATCATTGTAAAGAGAAAGAGTTGTTGTAACTCTTAGAAGTGTTTAGGTGTTAAACACTGTTGGGAAACCACCTTGGATGATGCCCAAGAGGTGATTTTCCAAACACCCAAGTCTAGAGTGACTTGTATAAGAAAAGAAACAGCAACCAATCAAAGCAAGAAATAAAAAAACTCAAGAAATTTGTTATCGAGGTTCTGCAATGTGCCTATGTCCCCGTGAGCTCCTCTGAGCTCTCTGCACTATCTTATCAATGAAGTTCTTTACAATCAGCAACACTCTTCCAAGAACTCACAAGTTCTTGAAGAACAAAATAAGAGGAAGAAGAAGAAAGTGATAAGAACTAACCTTGGAATTTTCCCAAGAAAATTTCCCTTACAAGCCCTTGAATCCCTTTCTATTCTACTCTCTCTTTCTAAACAACCAGTCTCTCTACAGAATCTCTCTTGAGTTTAGTGTCTTTTGGAATTTAATACTACAACTAGCCAAATCTTGAACTAGTTTATTAAAGACATCAAGATTATCTTGCAACTCTTTATAAGAATCCATTTTAAAAGCAAAGATTCTTTTAAGATGATAAATTTTATTAGGGAGAGTTTTGTTAAGAAACAACTCATCTAATTTCTTCCATATGACAGTAGGATCTTTTGAGTCTCTGCACTCCCTTGTGACACTATCCGACATGTGCAAGAAAATGGTGTTGTATGCCATCTTCTTCATCTCAATCTGCTGGTCCTCCGTGATACTTACTAGAAAAGCATCATCTTCTCCAATAGCCAAATCCACCTTCTGTTGCATAAGAACAGCCTTAATCTTCTATTTCCACAGGGAAAATTTTCCTTTTCCATCAAATCTCAACAAAGAAATTTGAACCCATCTTGCGAAGATGATCCCAAATTTGCGCAGCACCCATAAATTCTTTCTAACTTCTTCTAAACCTCAAGAACACGATCAAAGATTAATCTTAACACCATTCTTGAATCACCCTCAAGAACACGATCTGATCTTGATCTTTACTCCGTTCTTGAATCACCCAAGAATTTAGTTCTTTAATTCTTGGAGTCTTGCTATGATACCTTCTGTTCTTGCTCTGATACCCAGTTGTACAAGCTCTGATACCACTATTGGGAAACCACCTTGGATGATGCCTAGGAGGTGATCTTCCAAACACTCAAGTCTAGAGTGACTTGTATAAGAAAAAAAATAGCAACCAATCAAAGCAAGAAAGAAAAGAACACAAGAAATTTGTTATCGAGGTTCGACAATCTGCTTACGTCCCCGTGAGCTCCTCCAATATCTCTGAACTATCTTATCAATGGAGTTCTTTATAATCAGTAGCATCCTTCCAAGAACTAACAAGTTCTTGAAGAACAAAAGAAGAGGAAGAAGAAGAAAGTGATAAGAACTAACCCTGGAATTTTCCCAAGAAAATTCCCCTTACAAGCCCTTGAATCCCTTTCTATTCTACTCTCTCTTTCTAAACAACCAGCCTCTCTACAGAATCTCTCTTGAGTTTAGTTTCTTTGCACTCTTACAATTGATCTCACTTTCAATCACAAGTTATTCCTCACACTTGTTGGAGACTGAAGCTAGGTGACCCTTTATATAGTGCACCAATTTCTTGATCAATCTTGAGGGTCAATATCCACCCTTAGAACTTGAAAACCAATTAACTATGGCCCTCCATCAATCTTAAGTAAAGCTGTGCATTTTGGACATGCCCCAAGCACCTTTCAAAAGGCTAAACAAAATGGAATTAGTGTGCCTTCAGGCCGCGGTCTAGAACAGGGCATGCCGTGGCCTGGAGTGTGCTGAACACCTCTCAACTTCTCACCTTTCTGGGTGCCACAGCCTGGAGGAGGTGTGAGCTATACCTTGGAATGAGCTGGGTCGCGGCGCACACTGGTGTGCATTGATGCTGATTTTTTTTCTTCCTTCTTTGCAACCGTTTAATGCTAAGACAAATACCAACAAATGCTTTCTTGTAAACTTCCTTAAATGGAAGAGATCATTGTAAGGTTTAAGTAACACCCTCGAAGTTGCTTGACTATTTTAGTGGAATATTTTAAGGAGGTTCCTTGAAGAGAGTAGATGTAAGATTAGAGAGATTTTGATATTGTTTGACCACTATAAACGAAGTTTTCATATTCTATTCCTTTACTCATTTGATTTCCAGCAATTTAATTGTTTCATTTTCTTGAGTTAATTAAGTACTTAAAACTTGTTTGTTGTTTGCAGGGGCTCTTTGGTTACACCTTAGTTTAAAATTGGTATCAGAGTCGGCTTAAAATCCTTGATTAGATCCTATTGCTAATAATAGTTATACTGAAGGTCACTCTTATACTAGACCTCATTTGTTTAATAGAAAAAATTATACTTATTAGAAAAATATAATGAATTTTTTTGTAGAAGGATAAGATTATAATTTGTGGAGAATCATAGAAGAATTTCCTAAGATTCTAGTAAAGAGAGTCATAATTAATGAAACAGTAGCTGCTTTGCTTAAACTCAAATCTAAATATGATGATGATTGTAGAATGCTGAATTTAAATAGTAGAGCTACAAGTATGCTTCAGTGTGCTTTAGACATAAATGAATACAATAAAATTTTAGCATATGTTTTGACAAAAGAAATATGGGACAAACTTCAAGTATCATGTGAACGCATCAGTGAAGTTAAAAAATAAAAAATCTATATGCTAGTGTCCAACTATAAAGTATTTAAGATGTCTCCCACTGAACCCATTTCTGAAATGTATTCTCGATTCACTAACATTATCAATGGTTTAAAGCTTCTTGGTAGGAATATTGAGGAGTTTCAGTTGACAAGAAAGTTTCTTAGATCCTTAGCTCCAAATTAGGAATCTAAGAAAACAACTGTTATGGAAGCCAAAGACCTCGACAAACTCGATGTCAAAACGCTTTTTGGGTTATTATTGACTCATTAGATAGAGGTCGTAAATGTCAAAGTTGTTGAGGATGAAAAGAAGAAGAAAGTTATTCCTCTCAAAGCTTCATCAAGCATGAAAACAGACGAAGAATAAGATAAGAATAGTGAAGACGATAGAGAGATGATTCTCATCACATAAAAGTTTCACAAGTTCTTGAAGAAAAGCAAGAAACCTTACACAAAGGACAACACAACCAAAAGAGAACCTATCATGTGCTTTGGTTGCAAGAAACCCAGGCAAATCAAGGTGTATTATTCTAGAACAAAGAAGCCTTATAAGAAGTTAAAGAAGAATGCCTTGGTTGCTACCACTTGGAGTGATGATGATGATGAGGACATCTTGGATAGTGAAATTAACTACCCTGAGATTGCCAACCTTTGCTTGATGGCAATTGATGATGAAGTTGAAGTAACTACTTCTTCTCTTAGCAATGATGAAACGATTGATGCTATAAATGAATTTCATGAAGAGTTAAAAAAAAATTGATGCTAGGAATGTTGCTCTAAAAAAGGAAGTTTTATCCTTCTCTAAAGAGATGGACGTTCTAAAAGAAAGAAAAAAAAACTTTCTTTAGAACTAAACAACTCATCACAAGAATCTTTGATAAATGAAAATGTTAATCTGAAAAAGAAAATGAATAAGTTGAGTAACACTATATCTAGACTTATGAGTGGAAAAATAAAAGTAGATGAAGTGTTAACTTGTCAAAGAATGAGTGGAGAAAAATATGGTTTAGGTTATTCTCCATTTGACAAGCAAAAATCAAATGAAACTATCTTTGTGAAAGCAACATGTGTGGATAAACCCTCTACCTCTAAGGCTTCTAGTAATGTGAATAATGAACCTTTCAAAAATGATAAGAACATTAAGAATTCAAATTTCAATTCCTATGCTAGAAATTCACACATTAATACTAGTAGTAGACAATCAATAAATACCTATGCTCATATGTATGCTCATTCTAGAAATGCAAATGCTAGGTATGATCATTCAAGAAATTCAAATGTTAGGGATTCATATCCTAGAAGAAACTATCATTCATATCATAGAAACAACATGTATGCTCATAACTTTAATAATTCAAGAAACATGTATTCTAGGAATGCTAGATATCCTTATTCAAGAAATGATAGATTTGCATATTATAGATATCCTAAAATTATTATGATTATCATTATAGGATCATGCCTCATCCACATTTCTATGATTATGGATTAACTTATAAGACTAAGAAAGTATGGGTTCCTAAAGGATTCGTATTTTCAAGGACTAACCCGAAATGACCCAAGATATTTTGGGTAACTAAACACTTCATCGTATATCTTTGTGTGATATAGGTATGTCTCCACACAAAAGTAGAAGGTGACCATTGGTACATTGATAACAGATGCTCAAAGCAAATGATCAGTGATTAAAGTGTCTTTAAGGAGTTGACTCTAAGGGATGGCAGACACATAACCATTGGACATGACACCAAGATGAAGATTATTAGACATGGTAAAGTGGGTAAAAATTCTTCAACTATTGATCATATTTTACTTGTGCAAGGCCTTAAGCCTAATTTACCAAGTATTAGTCAATTATGTGATAAAGATAATAAAGTAATTTTTGAATTCCCTCCATGTCTTATATAAGACATCAAGAGCAACAAGATCAAGTTTGTTGGTCAAAGATATGAAATTGTCTATCTAGTTGATCTAAAAACTTTGCCTTCGGAAAATGGAAAATGTTTTTCAGCTTTTAGTGAAAACTCAAGGTTATAGCATAGAAGGTTTGGCCATGTGAATATGGATTTGATTAAAAGTTCTTTCTAGAAAAGATTTAGTAATTGGTCTTTCCAAAATCAAATTTGAAAAAGACAAAGTTTGTGATGCTTGTCAAATGGAAAAACAAACAAGAGTTTCTTTTAAATCCAAAAATGTCATTTCAACTTCTAGACCTTTAGAACTTTTGCACATGGACTTGTTTGGTCCAATAAGCACTATTAGTCTAGGTGACCATCAATATACTCTTGTTATTGTAGATGACTATTCTAGATATACCTTTTTTTATTGCTTATAAGGATAAGCTTATAGAGGTTTTGTAAAAATTTGTAAAAAGGTTCAAAATGAAAAAAGTATTACTATTTCAAGCATAAGAAATGATCATAGAAAAGAATTTGAAAGCCAAAGCTTTTCAAAATATTGTGACTATAATGGTATTAATCACAATTTTTCAGCTCCTAGAACTCTCCAACAAAATGGTGTTGTTGAAAGGAAAAATAGAGTTTTAGAAAAAAATTCTAGAACTATGCTTTGTTAAAATAGCTTACCAAAATACTTTTAGGTGGAAGCCGTAAATACCTCATGTTATGTTTTAAATAGTGTTTTAATTAGGCCTATGCTTAACAAAACTTTATGAACTATGGAAAGGTAGAAAGCCTAATATCTCTTATTTTCATACTTTTGGTTGCAAATGCTTCATCCTAAATAACAATAATTCTAACTTAGGTAATGATTCCAAGACCGATGAAAGAATCTTCTTGGGTTATTCAACCTCTAGTAAAGTTTATAGTCTTTAACAAAAGAACTTTAGTGGTTGAAGAATCCATTCATATTGCTTTTGATGAATCTAACCCTACTTGTAGTAGAACACCTTCTCTTGATGATGATATATGTTTTATGCCAATAATGGATGACATCACTCCCATTATTGACCCCAAAGAGAATCAACTTCAAATATATCAAGGGGAACATAAGCCTAAACTTGCTAACCTTCAACAAGTCAAAAACTGGATGGTATTCCTAAATATTAGAAGTATTTGAATTATCACCAAATTGATCAAGTGATTGGTGATCCTTCACCAAGGGTATGAACTCGATCCTCTATGAGAAATGTATATAATTATGTTGTTTTCTTATCTCAAGTAGAACCTAAGACTTTTAGTGAAGTAAAAAATGATTATAATTGAATCAATGTTATGCAAGAAGAATTAAATCAATTTGAAAGAAATAAAGTTTGGACCTTAGTTCCTAGACCTAAGGATCATTCCATAATTGGAACTAAATGGGTGTTTAGAAATAAAATGGATGAAAATGGAACAATAACTAGGAACAAGGCTAGACTTGTAGGTAAAAGTTATAATCAAGAAGAAAGAACTAATTTTGATGAAACCTATGCTTCTATAGCTAGATTAGAAGCTATTTGTTTATTGCTTGCATTTGCATGTTTTAAGAACATCAAATTATTTCAAATGGAAGTAAAATGTGTCTTTTTAAATGGTTTTATTGAAGAAAAAGTTTATGTTAAATAATCTCTTGGTTTTGAAGATCATAATCTTCCAAACCATGTCTATAAGCTCTTTAAAGCTCTTTATGGGTTGAAGCAAGCTCCAAGAGCATGGTATGAAAGGGTAAATAAGTTTTTACTTGATAATGGTTTTATAAGAGGAAAAATAAACACAATTATTTTTACTAAAAGTCATAAGCATGGTACTCTTCTAGTTCAAATACATGTTGATAATACATATTTGGTGACTTTAATGAGTCCATGTGTCATGACTTTGCTAAGTGCGTGCAAGGTGAGTTTGGGATAAGCATGATGGGAGAGCTCAACTACTTTCTTGGACTTCAAATCAATCAAGCAAACAAAGGGAGGGATCTTCATCAACCAATCCAAGTATATAAAAACTTGCTAAAGAGGTTTGGGATGGAGAATCTAAAATCAATTGGCACTCTCATGAGTACCTCAACAAAGCTTGATTTGGACAAAAGAGGTAAAAGTGTTGATATTAAGAAGTATAGAAGCATGATTAGGGCTTTACTTTATTTAACTGCTAGTAGACCCGATATTATGTTTAGTGTATGCATGTGTGCTAGATTTCAAGCTAATCCTAAAGAATCTCACTTAATTGCTGTTAAAAGAATTTTAAGGTATTTACATGGTACTCAAAATCTAGGATTATGGTATTCAAGAAAATTTCCTTTTTATTTAGTTTGGCACTTGGATGTTGATTTTGCTGTTTTAGGTTAGATACAAAAAGTACTAGTGGAACATGCTAATTTCTACATGTTATGTTAACGTCTTGGTTTCAAAAAAAAAATCCAGTTGCACTATCAACTACTAAAGCGGATTATGTGGTCGTCGGTAGTTGTTGTGCACAGCTTTTATAGATAAAACAACAACTAGAAGATTTTGGCATACATTTTCAAAATATTTCAAATTTTTGTGATAACACTAGTGCTATCAATCTAGTTAAAAATTCAATTCAGCATTCTAAAAGCAAACACATTGAGATTAGACATCACTTTATAAGAGATCATGCTCAAAAAGGTGATATCAAACTTGAATTCATTTCTACAAAATATAAAATTGCTGATATCCTTACTAAACCCTTGAATGAAAATAGTTTTTGTAGAATTAGAATGCTAATGGGCATAAAAAACGTTGAATGTTTATGTGTTTGATTGTATTTTCATTCATCATTTGCATATGTGACATTGAGTGAATGAGCATTCACTCTTATTTAATGTTTCCCTTACTCAATGATGGCATAGAGAAATATATGCTTGCAATTTTTCAACTTTGAGTTCAATTTTTTTTCTTCAAAAAGACATGATTCAATCGACTGAATCATCTATTAAGTCAACTAAATGCCCTGTCCCAAAAAACTTGAACTTTCTGCCTCTCATTGAGTCTACTTAACGTTTATCCAGTTGATTGAATGAATTCATGCAGTCGATTGAATAAACTATATAGTCGACTGAATGCAAATTTTATTTTAAACCTGAGTAGTTCTGTAACTAATTCAGTCGACTGAAAAAGGACCCAATCAACTGAATCCGTGATTTTATAAATACAACCCTTCATTTTTAAAATGTCATTTTCACCAAATCTAAAAAGTTTTTTAATCGTTTCCACCTCTCTCTCTAGAGATTCTTCACTTTCTTGTCAAAACCGTCCAAGTTCTTCCATTTAAACTCATAATCACTCTTCAAAATCTTCATATTCACGAATTTTTCTCTCAAAAAATGTCTAAATGACATTGTTTGAAGAAACTCTATCCCAGAGGAGCCAATCGTACCACAAGAAGAAGAAAGGCTTATCAAGAGGGAAATGGCAAAGAAAAAGAAGGTGAAGTGAGCAAGAAGGCCAGACACGACCTCGATGCTTCAAGCTTCCGAAATGCCGACACTAAAGAGAGGTACGACAAAGTAATTAGAGTCAAAGAGATTATACATGGTAGAGTGGTTGATTTCAGTTCCCTTTAGTTTAGTAATTTTGATATAAAGCCTCTCTTTGATAGATTAGGATGGACTCGCCTCGTAACCATCCATGAAAATTATTACCCTAGATTACTCCATCAGTTTTATGCTAATCTCAAATAACCCTCACCCTTTGCCCCTCTATTTAAAATAATTTTTATTGGTAAAGAATTTACTGTCACCTCTGAGGTTTTGCTTATTGTCTTAACTTTACCTGAATAGGGTATGAAGTGGACTGCTAAAGGGTGGCTTGATGAGTTTGATTACGAAATTCATGTAGGGTAGTTAAAGGGAATTCGAACTTAAAACACTTATCTTGATCTGCCTTTAGACTCTAGGATGTTGAATCTAATTGTTAACCAGTGTATTAATGCTAGACATGGAAGCAGAATCAGTCCCTCTAAGTTAGACATTCTACTAATTTACTACCTCAAAACGAGCATAGCCTATAACCTTTATCCTCTAATCATAGAAAACATGGTTGCTTGTAATGAAAGTGAAGCTGGATGTTTGCCTTATGGGATGTTGATCAGCCTTATCCTCCAACACTTTAACATTTCCCTCCCTGAAACAGAAGCTAATTCCATTGAGACTAGTGATTTAATCAATGTCGTTTCCCTTAAGAGAATGGGTTGTGCAATACAGGAAGGAGTTGTAGTCTCTAAGCTAGGGAAGAGCATTAGAATTGGAGATAAAGACCTTGATGAAGAGGAAGAGGAACAAGATGTTCCTATGGGTAGCCAACAGTATGCTTAGGGTTGCTTAGTGGGTTCTTGTTCATCTGATGTGATCCTCTAAACTGTTGCAAGCCTTTAGCTTTCGGTGAATAACATATATCAATCCACTGATCTATAGCTGCAAACTTTGAGGTCCAAGATGACATCCGTGTATGATGAGTTGATTGTCTTCAGGACTAAGACAGAAGGATCATTTGTGGAGTTTAATGACCAGCTTCGCTACCGTGGTCCTTCTCCTCCACCTGATTAGGAGCACTGATCATTTTTCCCTATTTCTATCTTTTTAACTCCCGAACAAAATTGCAAATACATTTTAATTCTCATTTTCGTGCATTTTGGGTATTTTGGATTTTGCTCATGTCAATTATTAATGTTTAGATGGATAGTTTGCTCTTTTGAGCTTTTATGTTTACTTTTCTGGATTTTCTCGGGAGAGCTTTAACTTTTTTATTTTTAGGTAAAATTTTGTATGGATATTTATTAGCTATATACCTACTTATCTATGGTAATTGCTTTACATTTTTTTACTTTGGATTTCCCTTTTGTGATGATGATAAAAAAATGAGAGGAAATGGAGAAAATAGGATTATGAGAAATTTTATATATGTGATATATGCATAGATTGAGGAAGAGTTTTTCTCTTTTACTTGTTTAGATTATATAAATGCTTAGTTGGGTTGCATTTTGAAAATTTGTAGGAGGTTTTTACTGCAAAAACATAGTAGACTCTATTCAAATACCTTTTAAAACAAAACACTTAGCTTTTAAAAGTATTTTTCTCAAATGGTTTTGTCATCATAAAAAAGAGGAGATTATTGACCCATATCTTGATTTTAAAGATAATAAAACCAATATTAGTGGATCTAACCACATTGTATAATGTTTTAGTACTTAAAGGTTTTTATTCAAAGACACGCGCACCTCAAGAGAAGAGACTGAAGAACAAGATTAGAAGCTACTAGGCTGTAATTCTTTATAAATTTCTCTCTCAAATATATTGCTATAATTATGGCTCAAAAGTTTACAAAAGGTTTTTAACAAAATCTTTTAGACTTGATCTTAAATTTATAAGTTTTGTTAAACAAGAAAAAGACTATTTCAAGGGATTCAGTCGAGTGAATGAAGAACAAAATGTCCTGCCCTTTGATTCAGTCGATTAAATGAATCACTTAATCAACTGAATAAAGGTCAAGTCTGTTTTGCCTAAGACTCAGTTGACTGAATGAACAATCCAGACAACTAAATGAGGGACAAAGAGTTTCATCCCTCTGATCTAGTCAACTGAATGGATTGTTCAATCGACTAAATGAATTTTACCTGAAATATTTTTAATTGGCTCAGTCGACTAAACAATCATCTAGTCGACTGATAGCTCAAGTATAATGACTATAATTTGAATTTCAGAACACTGTTTAGAGCATTTAATGCTCCAAAATGGCCATACTTTGTGAGTAACAGCCATATGGGTTTAAGACAATATAAACCCATTATAAATGAGAAAACCTAACATTCCAAGAATCATAAATTCATTATTGATCTCATTTATAACTCATCAAAACTTTCAAAAATATTTTTGATCCAATCTTAAAATTTTGTTCTTGAAAGAGAGATATTCTTCATCTAGTAAATGCATTAATTACTACCTCTCTTATATGATCTTAAATTCCAATCATTGTAAAAAGAATGAGTTAGTGTAACTCTTAGGAGTGTTTAGGTGTTAAGCACTTTCTTACACGCTTCGTTAATTGGATGAGATCATTGTAAGGTTTGAGCAACATCCTCAAAGTTGCTTGACTATTTTAGTGGAATACTTCAAGAAGGTTCTTTGAAGAGAGTGAACATAGGGTCGGAACAAAAAGTTTTAACACCCAAGTCACCCCCTCTTGGGTTACATATTGGTTTAAAATTGTTATTATATCCACATATAAAATATTAACCAGAAGTCTATTTGAACAAGAAAATCATTTAAGATCCATTTCACCTCCAACTCTTTCTGCCATAAAGGCTCTCAAGTATGATATTTCGTTGATCTCATCTCATCACTTTTTTTTTCCTAAGCAATTCACCATGTCTCCCTCACATACTCTTAAAAATTGAATGATAATCACATTCGCCAATGATAAATCACATAAAAAAATCACTAAATCCTAATAAATTATCAAGGGATTTAGTTCAATTCCAATTAACAAAACCATTGGTGCCACTAATATTCAATCCTTTCGACAATCAACCGTCGCAAATCCTTAGACCGTCAGTATAATTTAATGATCTTATTGAAATATCTTGATATTAGTAACTCATAAGTTCCAAACAACATAAAAAAATTTGAGTTAAATTTTCATTATTTTATCACACTGAGACTTCACTAGTATTACGATTCACTACAGCCTCAAAGATCGTAATAATATGATGACCTTGAATTTAACTCAAGCCATTAGAGAAAACATATAACCATCATACCAACCACATATCCAAACTTTCAAAAGTCTACAAAATCTTTTAACCATGCTCTGATACCAAACTGTCATGCCCTGAAATTCAAACAAAAAATTTCAAGTGTAACACATTCACAAATTTTATGATGCTACTTCAATAAAATTCATACACCTCATTTTCAATGATAAAATATTTCTCATTTGACCAACTAATGAAAATCTATGTAAATCCAAGAAGTAATACCCGAATCATCAATAATATCCAACATTATAAAAACACTAGAGTTCAAAAACTCAAAGGTCACATGCAACTCCTCAAGCAAAGTAACCTTAGATAAATGTCAAATTACAATTCTTATGACATATGCTTTTAAAGAACAATAATGGTGGTCCACTCATAAAGACCAAAGAAGCCAAACCCTTGAAATCTTTGTTAAGACTCCATTTAATCAGCTCTACCTCTAGCTTTATTTATCATCTATAAAATCATATAGAACTAATGAGCTTACAGTCTAATAAGTAATACTCAACCATGCAAGACTCTTAAACAATTATAAGAACTACTGAAAACTAATAAGATAATCAGAATTAAATCATTAATCCTCGAGTGCAACACCAATTATAATGCTAGCCACTATAGTTCATTCAATCATCAAAGTCACATTTAACCCTGTGAAGAGGTCCAATAGTGATCACATTTAACCCCGTGATAAGGTTCAATACTTGACACACTTAACCATGTGTCAAAATCTAATGACACACTTAACCTGGTGTCCGAGTCCAATAGTTAACTCATTTAACTCTAGTGTCTAGGTCCAATAATTGACACATTTAACCCCAGTGTCTGAATATAATAGTTGACACACTTAACCCCAATGTTTGGGTCCAATATTTGACATACTTAGCCCTAGTGTTAGGGTTCAATATTTGACTTACTTAACCCTAGTGCTTGGGTCCAATATTTGGCTCACTTAATGTAATACATGTGTTCTTAAAGTAAGGGTAATGAAGTAATTTGATAGATATTACGTGGGATTAAAATAATATATACATGAAAGATTTATTATTGAATAAAATAATTCTTTAGAAAAAAAAGAGACAACACCTGGACGTCCAGGTGTTGTCAAAACAACATGCAAGAAGTGCATGTTTGACAGCAAAATTGTGCTAAAACAGTGGGACAGTTTTGGAATATAAAAAAGGTTTTTTTGTTTTGTTTTATTAATTCCTACAAAATCCTGTTTGATTTTCTTCTTTCTTCAATTCAAATTTCTTAGCAAAAAGTTATGAAAAAAGTTTCTGCAATATTAGAGATAGTACACTTATTCAATTACAAATAGCAAACTTCATCATATTTGAGGTTTTGGTAATCAGCAATCTCAAGAAATTGCTAAAAGGAGCAGAAAATGCAAGTAGGTGATCCATAGGTAGCTTTAAGTGCTACGTTGTGAGTTAGATTTACTTTTAGTAATTGAAACCAATAAAAACATGAATTTATGATATTTGAATAAATGGTTGAATTATAATGATTTAACGATGTACTTTTCAATAAGTATGGTAATTGATTATGGATTTAATAATAAGTTGAATATTAATTATATGAATAAATGAAAAATGTGTTGAAAAATTATATGATATTTCTAAAAAAATATAATTGAAAAGTTGATATGATATATGAGGAGACATTTTAATAAATATGATAAAAATAATAATTTTGAGAAAGAGCTAGATAATTAGATGGAATGTTTTGGTGTATGCTTGCTTATATATTATTGCTCATATGCATAAAAGAAAATACCAGGAAGACAGCTGGTCTAACTAAAATGACCGGGAAGGCAACCAATCCAGTTAAAAAAAAAAGACTAGGAAGGCAGCTGGTCTAGCTTAAACATGTCGACATGTGGTAAGACGTTCCTAAATGATAATATGAAATGATCTGATGAGAAACAAAGAAAGATAATTTAAATTCATGCATTGCATTTGTTTTAAATATTGATTATTATTTATTGAGATACTAAAGTGTTGATTGTGAAATTATTGATAGATAAATGAGTCTAACAGAAAGATATATATGATGAGAAAGAGATATGAAAGTATGATATGATAAAAATTTATTTGATTGATTGATTATATGAAATGAACCTCACAACAAGGTAAATAATGATGCTGAATTGATAATCTTAAGATGATTAAGTATATAAGAAAAAAGATTGATATATTTGATGATTAATTTAAGAAGAGATTGATAAATGATGAGAATTATTATATGAGTAGTGATAATAGAATGCTGTTATCGAGTTATATGAGATAATAGATGAATGAATATTGGAAGACTATTTAAAAGATTGAATTATTATACGTGAAGAAACAGATGATTAATATTGGTGAATTAGAAACGATTGAATTATAAGATATGACTAGAAGTATACAAATCGGGTACTTCTAGTAAATTTAATTCAATGAGCTTGTGAAGCTCATTCCTCATTGTTAGATAATTTTAGGTAGCGGATAGGACAGATAGATTGGCGAACTAAGATCCAGACTGAGTTATTATCTTTAAGCCTCGTGGTCCACTTCCTCAGACTAATGAAATTTTTGTTGTTGTAAATATTCATGCATAATATGTAGTATATATGGTTTCAGTTGGGATTTTAATAATGAAACTCCTCTGTTGAGGGTTGAAGATTTATTATGTATATAATTTCAGTTGATATTTTTATATTGTTGCATATATGTGTCATGCTGAGATTTCAAAATATGGCACACCGTCTCGGAGGTGGCCAACCCGGGATGGGTTGTTACACCTAACCCTTGTGTTCGAGTCCAATAATTGATATATATAACTGTAACGACCCATCCCGAGAGGACTCACTCAGGATAGTGTAAATTACCTTTCAGAATCGAGTACCTGGACACACAAATATATACTACAATATAACAACATCTAATATATATTATTTAAGATCACAGAGTTATTACAACTATAAGGTTGTAGGATTACAAGGTGTCTAAAGAGACACAACCAACCGGTTACAACTTCACACACCTAATATACAATATAACACTTTAAAAAAAGGGCTTGACCGAGGATGCGATGCTTGTGGAGCCACCTAAAAGTTCGTTAAACTTCAAAGCTTCACCACTCAAAATCTGATATCACCTGGAAGCTTACCTGAAAGGTTATAAAGAGGAAAGGGGTGAGCTATAAAGTTCAGTGAGTTCTTACTCTACACAAAGTAATCACTTGTTAGAAAAAGTTGAGAGCTTATTAATATTTCTTTTTCATTTCTACTTTATTTGTTCGTATACATAGTCATATAGCACTTTGCAAATCAACAATCTTAGTAATCATAATACGGTCCAATAAAACCCACAACCAACTTGTAATCGCCATTCCATAATCAATCAAAATATCAAAATTTATCCATACAACCAAACATTTCATATGCCCCCTTACAGGTCAAGTAATTCAAATTCATGTATGGTATGCCAATGCAGCATGATGCAATGCAATGTATCATCTCATAATCAATCATAATCCATCGAGGACGTCTCCCCACATACTGGTACGTTTTACAAACAATAAATTTTCGGAACCCCCCTTGATTCGGGTCTGGTCGAATCATTCAAATATATTCGGTACCCTTAAACCCCTTGTGGGAAGAGACCTATCGTCCTCACACATCATTACCCCCTCAATAACATACTGTAAATTTCAATGCATGAAATGAAATGAAATCAAGTGGTGAACACCAACAAATTCTTATCAATCCATAGAATCACACAACATTCAGCACAAAGGTTTTGAAATCACTATCTCATCATTAGTGCATAATTAACTTATCTTACCACATAGTTATAAATATAATTATTATATCTAAAAAGCGAATTACAATTCCTATGTAACCTTATCATTTTGGTTTCCCAATTAACATTCATGCTTACCAAGAGTAGGGTAATACTCACCTTACACCAATTACTAGTCGTGGATCACTTATTTACCTTTACTACGATCATCCACCACACCTATTGAAATGCCATTTTAACAATTAAAGCAAACTACATATACAAATAGTCAATGAGCATAGTATTTAAAACTTAGACACTTAATAAGAAATCAATCATTCCATTTACTTACACATATAAATCAAAGAAAATACTACTAATGTTCATTCTTCTCCTTAATCACCTATTTTCACTCTTTCCTTCTTTCCTTCATTTTTTACCCCATAAAACTCTCAATTCATATGAACTTTAAATTTCAAGACACTAACTTAGGGTAATTACCAACAAATCTCAATTTGTAAAAAGTATTCATTCTAAATATAATTTCCTAATCAAGAAAAAGTCTCTTACCTAGAGGATTTTCTTTTATTTCCTAAAAGAGTTCCAAATTTATAGCCCACAGTAAAATTCTCTAACAATACACACCTCAAAAATCATGTTATACAATAATAATACTTTAAAATTTGTACATAAAATCACCCTAACAATCTTCAAACTTCACAAAGTCTTATTATTTTCTTCCAAAGTGTAGGATTAATCAAAACTCCATCAACAGATTTTAAATTTTACAATACTCATAGCAAAAATTAAACATTAACACCAAAGTTCCATAATACAAAAATTTACAGATTTCTTTCAAATTTTCTCTCAACTTCAAATATTTCAAACTAAATCAATTTAAATTAAAATCACCCCAAACAAGGTTCTGGATCAACTTTAGGAAGTGTACTTTAACTTAAAAATAGTTGGCACCCCCAATACTACCTCAAATTCTTGCTGAAAAATAGCTCACAAAACTGCCCAGAAACATATATTTTTTTCCAAAATTTATACACAATTCTCCCAACTTATGCAACTCATAAATCTTTCAAATTAAATCCAAAAGACCTCAACCAAAAGCCAAAAATAAACATCAAGAAGTCTATCTTAAGCTTGTAGTTGACAACTTTTCAAAATTACGTCAAACTCTGCACGAAAAATCCAAAGGAACAAAACGGGCTATTCCTCCCCTGCTCGGCTCGTGTAGACCACGTGCCACCGTGGCCTACTCGTGGAGGCTTACTTCACTGGCTGGAAGATAGCTGATGGTGGTAGAAGAGGGTTTTGGAAGTTTTGGGGTAAAAAGACCTTGAATGGTTGGGTTAAGGCTAGGTCAAAGTTTTGAAGAAAATGGGTTTTTGAGAAGGAAAATTTTTTGGTGCTTTTCTTTCTCTCCTTTCTCTTCTGCCGAGCACACTGTTTGCCAAATGAGAGATTTCACTCTTCTAAGTTGACTTTTTGCTTATATACTCCCACTAACACTTGGCCTTTTACCACTCTACCCTTCTCATTCTTCTTTTATTAATTTACAAGTTCTTCCTGTAACTTTCATTCTAGTATTTAAACACCTCTTAAGTTTTTTTTTTCCTTTGAGTTTACAAAAAATAAAATAAAAAACTGAAATGTAAAAATTAAATTATAAAAGCTTAAAAAAAATTTCGGATTTTGTAATTCTCCCCTCCTGAAAAAATTTCCCCCTCGAAATTTTCAACTAACCTGAATTGATGAATAGATAAGGGTATTGGTTCTTCATTTCCACTTTGCTTTCCCAGGTAGCTTCTTCGATTCCTCTATTTCTCCAAAGCACTTTAACCCAGGGAATGATTTTGTTGCGAAGAAGTTGTTCCATAGAGTCCAAGATTTTTACTGACATCTCCACATATGAAAGGTCCTTTTGAACTTCTATGGATTGGAATAGAATGATGTGTGACTCGTCTGGTACATATTTGCGCAAAGCTGATATATAGAAGACATCATGAATTTGTGAAAGTTCTAGAGCTAAAGCTCATCGGTATGCTATAAGTCCAATCTTTTCAATAATCTTATAAGGTCCGATGTAACGAGGGCGTAATTTCCCTTTTTGCCCAAACCTCAATACTTTATTCTAAGAGGAAACTTTAAGATGCACACGATCACCAACTTGAAACTCCAACGGTCTCCTCCTCTTGTCTGCATAACTTTTCTGCCTACTTTGAGCTATCCTTAGATGTTCTCGTATTTTGTTTTTATCCTATTTTTGGTTATCTCTACCAATTCTGGTCCTAAGACACTTCTTTCCCCCACTTATTCCCAACATATCGTAGTCCTACACCTTCTACCATATAATGCTTCGAAAGGTGCCATCCCAATGCTAGTCTGAAAATTATTATTATATGTAAACTCCATAAGGGGTAAGTACACATCCCAAGCAACCGAAAAGTTCATAGTGCACGCTCGCAGCATATCTTCTAAGATTTGAATTGTTCTCTCTGACTGACCATCCGCTTGAGGGTGGAAAGTTGTGCTAAAATGTAATTGAGTACCCATAACTTGCTGAAATCCATTCCAAAATTGAGACGTAAACCGAGCATCACGATCCGGTATAATACTTAATGTTACACCATGCAGTTTTACTATCTTAGCCACGTATAACTCTGCTAATCTTTCAGGAGACCAAGCTATCTTGATGGGTAGAAAATGAATAGATTTAGATAATCGATCAACTATGACCCAAATGGAATCAAAACCTCTCTAAGTACGAGGAAGTCCTGTCACAGAATCCATAGTCACCCTCGCCCATGGCCACTCTGGTATAGGAAGAGGTTGCAGCAACCCTGCCGGATGTCTATGCTCAGTCTTCACCTGTTGGCATACTAAGCATCGAGAAACATAGTCTGCTACGTCTCTCTTTAAACCCGAGCACCATAAATTTTTCTTAAGCCCTTTATACATTTTATTACTCCCCAGGTGCATAGAATAAATAGTGTCGTTAGCTTCCTTTAGGATCTCCTTCCTTAACTCCACTTCGTTTGGCACACAGATTCGATTTCCCATCATCACCATTCCATCATCTCTCACCAAAAAATTACTTCGCTTGTTTTCTAAAACCTCCTTCTTAATAGCCATTAATACTACATCCTTACCTTGAGCATCCAGTAGATGACCTACTATTGATGATGTTACCACCATGTTAGCTACTAACCCCACCAATGGTGTTGACTTCAAGCTTCACTTCTAAACTTCTTAATTCCTCAATTAACCCAGAATTATAAATCTTCAAAGTTGCCAACTTGCTACTAGATTTTCGACTTAACACATCAACCACCACGTTAGCCTTTCCAGATGATAACTTATGGTATATTTATAGTCACTGATCAGTTCCATTCATCACTTTCATCTTAAGTTTAACTCCTTCTGGGTAGGTAGATACTTGAGGCTCTTATGGTCCGTAAAGATCTCACATATTACTCCATAAAGATGATGTCTCCAAATTTTCAGGGCAAAGACTATCGCTTCCAACTCTAGGTCATGGGTGGAGTAGTTCCTTTCATGGTTCTTCAATTAGCGTGAAGCATAAGCAACAACCTTCCCATGATGCATTAGGACACAACCTAACCCTTGATGTGAAGCATCATTGTAAACCACAAGCCACTCATCACTCGAAGGAAGGATTAACACTGGTGCCATTGTCAGCTTTTCCTTCAACACTTAAAAACTTTACTCACACTCTTCTGATCATATAAATATTTCTTCCTTTCTTGTCGATTTGGTTAAGGGTACCGCAATCAGTGAGAAATCTTTGATAAATCTCCGATAATATCCCACCAATCCCAAAAGCTCCTAATCTCGGTCACATTTGTAGGTCTCTCCCAGTTTAGAACTGCTTCAACTTTCTGAGGGCCTGCAACCACTCCTACTTTTGACACCACATGTCCTAAGAAGGTCACTTCTTTTAACCAAAATGCACACTTGTTAGACTTGGCATAAGCTTCTCATTTCTAGGAGTCTCCAGTACTATCTTCAAATGTCTGGCATGGTCTTCTTCACTCTTCGAATATACCAGAATATCATCAATGAAAACTACCACAAATCTGTCCAAGAATGGCCTAAATACTCTGTTCATCAAGTCTATGAAGGCTGCGGGGACATTAGTCAATTCGAACGGCACAACCAGAAATTTATAGTGTCCATAATAGGTGCGGAAAGCAGTCTTCAAAACATCCAAATCTTTAATCGGTAGTTGATGGTAACCCGATCTCAAATCTATTTTTGAAAACACCTGAGCTCCTTGCAGCTATTCAAACAAATCATCAATTCTCAGTAACGGGTACTTGTTATGAATTCTAATATTGTTTAGTTGTCTATAGTCCACACACACAATCTCAAAGTCCTATTTTTCTTCTTAACAAATAACATTAGTGCTCCCCAAGCCGATACACTAGGACGACTAAGTTTCTTGTCCAACAACTCTTGAAGTTGGACCTTAAGTTCCTTTAATTCTGCTGGTGCCATTCGATAAGGGGGTATCGAAATAGGAGTAGAACCGAGTGTGAGATCAATAAGAAAATCAATTTCCCTAACAGGTGGTAAACCGAGCAACTCTTGAGGAAATACATCTAGAAATTCCCCAACTATAGGTACTCCTCCCAATTCCACACTTTCCTTAGAAGAATTGATCACATAGGCTAAATAATCGTTACATCCCTTCTTCAACAATCTCCTAGTTGAATGGGCAGAAATGAGGCATCGTGAAAGTATCTTACATTCTCCTTGAAGAGAAAATTCTTCTTCCCCTGGAACTCAAAACATTACCATCTTCTTGAAACAATCTATTGAGGCGTGATACTTAACCAACCAATCCATACCCAAGATCAAGTCAAAGTCCTTCATCTTCAAGGACAGTAAATCCACCTTAAGTTCTCTATCCCCAATATTCACAACACAGTCCCGGAATATCCATTGGATTTCCACCTTCTCTCCTGTAGGAGTCTCAACAATCATGATATTATGAAAACGTGTTCTGCGTACATCAACACATATAAGAAAAGAAGTAGAAACAAAAGAGCGTGTTGCACTAGGATCAATTAACATTCTAGCATTTCTACCTAAAAGAGAAATCGTACTAGTCACCACGTCGGGTGTGGCCTGAGCATCCTGCTGAGTGATTGCATAAACACGGCCTTGCACTCTCTGACCTTGACTAGCATCCCCTCTGCCTGCCATGACACCTCGACCTTGACTATCATTCTTACCACCTCTAGTCCCACTGCCTCGACCCATTAGGCCCCGTCCGGAGCCTCTAGCTATACTCACACTATGAGTTGGCTTAAGTCTTGACCAGCAGTCTACTCCCACATGACCACCCTGACCACACACAAAGCATACCGCACTTTGCAACACAAGATAGTCCTTTTGAAGATGTTCAGCTGATCCACAATGATGACACAACTTAACATTACAATCTCTAGATAAGTGACCCATCTGACCACACTGAAAACATCCTTTAGTATTCATTCCTGACATTGTACCACTTCCTCTACCTTGTGCACTTCCTCCTCTACCTTGAGTTCTTAAAGGAAATGATTGTCCTATAGTTCTCTGAATTCCTCCCACTGAACTTTGTACCATAGATGCTGCTGGTTCACTCCGAAGACCTCGACTTATCTAAAATAGTTTACCTCCTATACTCTGCCCTCCTTAGGAAATTGATTTACTCCACTGAAAAGGATGACCACCTCGGACTCCAAACCAATAACTACTTTCCCTAGCACTCTCTGACCTGATCCTCTTTTGTCGATCCTGACGTCCCTTCAACTCCATTATATCTTTCTCTACAAGTAGTGTTTTATCCACCAATCTTGCATAGTTTGGGTGATCCAAATACGAAAGACGAGTACGAATTTCATAATTCAAACCATCAATGAATCTCGTACACTTTCTTTCTTCAGTGCTGATTAAGGTGCAAATCTAGACAGAGTAATGAATCTCGCATCATACTGAGTTACCGACATAACACCTTGTTTCAGGAAAATAAAGTCCTTCTCCATATGAGCCTTAACAGATTCTAGGAAATACTTGTCATGGAATACTTTCTTAAACATCTCCTAAATCAATGGTTCATCAATGTCCCCTGATAGTCTAAAAAGTATATCCTCCCACCAATTTGTTGCCTCTTCCTCTAACTTAAATGATGCAAATGCAATTTTTTGTTGGTCCAACATTAGCAATACCCTAAATAGATGTTCCATCTTTTTAATCCATGCCTCGGCATCTAGAGGGTTTTCAGCACTTCGAAAACTCGGTGGCATCAACTTGGTAAACCTGTTAAACACATCCCCTTTCATTTCCCACCTCAATCCATCCTCCCCTAAAGGTTCATCTTGTGCTACAAAAAACATCTGCATGCTCTTCTGGCAAATCTGGAGCTCGTCTGTTTTGTTCTTCCAATCTACGCTCTAGCTCCCCAATTCTACCCAATGCTTAGGCTAAAGCTTCCCTTAACTTATCTCTTTCTACACCAGTATCTCTTACATTCCCACTAGTAGCACCGATTACACTACCAACATGTTCCCCTTCAAGGACTTCAGGTTCAATATTTTCTTCCACCCAATGTAACGGGGGTCGTCCACGCCCTTGAGTTAGAACACTGCCCCTTTCCTTGGGCATGCCCTCCTCGCCGAAATCTACCTCTCTTTGGTCCATGAGGCATTCTCGAATCCCACATAAAGGAACTCATTTAGATACAAAAACATTGGACTTCTATAGCCTACAGAATCTTAAACCTAAAGCTCTGATACCAAAATTGTAACGACCTATCCCGAGCAGGCCCACTCAGGATGGTGTCAATCACCTTTCAGAATCGAGCACCTGGACACACACACACACACACACACATATATATATATATATATTAGTTAAGATCATACAGTTATTACAATTATAAGGTTGTAGCTTTAGAAGGTGTCTAAAGAGTCACAGCCAACCGGTTACAACTTCACACACCTAATCAATCATAATCCATCAGGGACGTCTCCCCATGTATCGGTACGTTTCACAAACAATAAATTTTTGGAACCCCCCTTGATCCGGGCCGGGTCCAATCATCCAGAAATATTTGGTACCTTTACATCCCTTGTGGGAAGGGACCTATCGTCCTCACACATCACTCCCCCCTCAATAACATACTGTAAATTTCAATGCATGAAATGAAATGAAATGAAATCAAGTGAGGAACACTAACAAATTCTCATCAATCCATACAATCACACAACACTCGGCACAAAGGTTTTGAAATCATTATCTCATCATTAGTGTATAATTAACTTATCCTACCACATAGTTATAAATATAATTATTATATCTAAATAGTGAATTACAATTCTTATGTAACCGTCTCATTTTGGTTTCCCCATTAACATTCATGCTTACCAAGAGTAGGGTAATACTCACCTTACGCCAAATACTAGTCGTGGATCACTTATTTATCTTTACTACGATCATCCACCACACCTATTGAAATGCCATTTTAACAATTAAAGCAAACTACATATACATATAGTCAATGAGCATAGTATTTAAAACTTAGACACTTAATAAGAAATCAATCATTCCATTTACTTACATATATAAATCAAAGAAAATACAACTAATGTTCATTCTTCTCCTTAATCACCTATTTTCACTCTTTCCTTCATTCTTTACTCCATAAAACTCTCAATTCATATGGACTTTAAATTTCAAGACACTAACTTAGGGTAATTACCAACAAATCCCTATTTGTAAAAAGTATTAATTCTAAATATAATTTCCCAATCAAGAAAAAATCTCTTACCTAGAGGATTTTCTTTTATTTCCTAAAAGGGTTTCAAATTTATAGCCCATAGTAAAATTCTCTAACAATACCCACCTCAAAAATCATATCATACAAGAATAACACTTCAAACTTTGTTCATAAAATCACCCTAACAATCTTCAAACTTCACAAACTCTTACTACTTTCTTCCAAAGTGTAGGAATAATCAAAATTCCATCAATAGATTTTAGATTTTACAATACCCACAGCAAAAATTAAACCTTAACACCAAAGTTCCATAATACAAAAATTTCTAGATTTCTTTCAAATTTTCTCCCAACTTCGAATATTTCAAACTAAATCAATTTAAATTAAAATCATCCCAAACAAGGTTTTAGTCAACTTTAGCAAGTATATTTTAACTTAAAAATAGTTGGGACCCAATACTACCTCAAATTCTTGCTGAAAAACAGCTCACAAAACTGCCTAGAAACATAAATTTGTTTTTCAAAATTTTTGCACAATTTTCCCAACTTAGACAACTCATAAATGCCTCAAAATAAATCCAAAAGACCTCAACCAAAAGCCAAAAATCAACATCAAGAAGTCTAGTTTAAGCTTATAGTTGACAACTTTTCAAAATTACCTCAAACTCTACTTGAAAAAGCCAAAGGAACAAAACGGGCTGTTCCTCCCCTGCTTGGCATGTGTAGACCACGCGCCACCGTGGCCTGCTCGTAGAGGCTCACTTTCCTGGCTAGAAGATAGATGATGGTGGCAGAAGAGGGTTTTGGAAGTTTGGGGGCAAAAAGACCTTGAATGGTTGGGTTAAGGCTAGGTCAAAGTTTGGAAGAAAATGGGTTTTTGAGAAGGAAAATTTTTTGGTGCTTTTCTTTCTCTCATTTCTCTTCTGCTGAGCTCACTCTTTGCCAAATGAGAGATTTCACTCTTCTAGGTTGACTTTTTGCTTATATACTCCCATTAACACTTGGCCTTTTACCACTCTACACTTCTCCTTCTTCTTTTATTAATTTACAAGTTATTCCTATAACTTTCATTCTAGTATTTAAACACCCTCGAAGTTTTTTTTTTTTTTTTTTTTGTTTCTTAGAGTTCCCAAAAGAATAAAATAAAAAACTAAATTGTAAAAATTAAATTATAAAAGCTTAAAAAAAACCGAATTCTACAATAACCACTGTGTTTAAGTCCAAAAGCTGACATACTTAACTCCTATGTCTAGGTCCAAAAGTTGGCATATTTAACCCCTATGTTCTAGTCCAAAGAAAAAATACTTTAATAAAGAATAGATATGTATCCAATATGATAATATTCTCAAATTAAAGTGATACATTCGATACGAACATGTTCTCTATACCATATAAGAGGAAAAAATTGCCTTAAGATATGACATGAAAGAGGATCACTTACCTTGACGCAATGCCAAACAAAAACAATCAACCAATCATATTCCTTTAATACTTGTACCCACATCCACTCTCATGTCTAATCATATATCATGTATATTAAACATTTGCAACTATGCTTTTTCGACTATGAAATGTTTATAATGCTACTATTCATATTTGTGCACAATTTCTTATGAAATAATTTTAAACCAATCAATGTATTGAAACTTATGATCTTTGGGTTCCTTAAAGTCCCATTCACCAAATCACCTCATTTTCACCACTCATATCTCAGTTCTCTATGGAGACTTACTATTTACCAAGTCCAAGAAGTTACATTCTAAATCGTAACAGCATCAAGATAACTCTGATTTATGATATAAGTCTTCAAATTCCAGTTAATCAATTTTTCCTAGTTTATCCTTTCTAAGCTAAGGCCATCTACCACTATAATAAAAGCCCTTTTCACCAAGGGAAACATGTTGATAATAGTTTTCGACGATGGTTGTCAATGAGGGACGCATGTCTCTCAGTGATAGTGAAAAATATTATTATCAAGGCCTAGTGATGAGAATGTAAAATGTCATATTTTTCTCCTTTAGTGTTTAGTCTTTTATATTCATTTGGTGCCTAAATGTACTCATTATTGTTATATTTTGATTTAGGATGCAAATGGAGGCGTTAAGTGCAAAACGAAGCTAATTGGGAGATTTTCGACAGTTTCAACATTGCTTCGCAATCTGGGCATAACTCTCTCCTCCGAGATCCGATTGAGATGATTCAAGATGATATGGAATTTCAAGAAAACACTCTACAACTTTCATGTTTTGCGTTTTGAGAGGTAATGGCTGCATCAAGGTTGAAACTGGGCTTGACGTTGCTGCACCTGCATTGTTGACGTTCTGGAACGTCCCTTAGCCTAAAATTCAAATCGAGTCAAGTTTGCTATATTAGTAAGAGGAAGCTAAAATAAAGCCTAAGGCCCAAAATATAGAGCTCAATTCAAGTGGTCTTGGCCCAAACTAATCAAAATAAATGAAAGTTGAATGGAAGGGATCAAACAAATAGAAAGCATGGTCGGTTTAATGTAATCTCGAATTGGAAACGTCTCTGGACAGTCTCAAGTAATCTCACCATATCTTACTTATACAACATTGTATTGAGCTAATTCAAAAAGTGTTAGAAAGCTAGATCAATGGATGATAATTGTTCCTCAGATAGTAGTTTCGTGATTCTGACATTTTGGAGGCAGAAACAGCCCCGCAATTTGAGGCCAAAAATTTGCAGAATCTACGATTCGGAAATGGGGAATTATTTTCTTTCCTTGGGAGGTTGGTTCCAGAACAAGGGGGGAGAGGAGTCTATCACTTGGGAGAGAACCAGGTGCATGCTGGGTTCTTTCATAGTTTTTTTTTTTTTTGGGGGGGGGGGGGGAGGGGGGATTCATTTTCTAGAGTAATCAAAGGAAGTAGAACATAAAAAAGGAGACTGGATTTTTAGTTTTTTTTCCTTATTCCGAATTTCTTTCAATTTCTTGATGTTAAACCCTTTGATTATGTTTTTATTCATGTTTATCATGAACTAATCTCTATTTTCTATGGTTAAGATATAGCCTAACTATGATTATGTGAATCTTCCTTTAATTGAACTAATTTAGTAGTTGTTTCATATTATTGAGTATTTCATACTAGACTTAATACTTATGAATGATTGATCAACATTTGCATGATTTAGGATTCAATTTGAGACCGAGAAGTGATAATTGTTTCAGTATATGTTTGAGATACCATAAGGAATCTGTAGGATAGAGATATCTATGGATGTGCATAATCTTTATGGGGTTTCTTGTTCTTACTAAATTTTGACAGATTTAGAGTTTTCACAGAGATGTAGAAGATTTGCTTGTTGGGATATTTTGTTAACGCTTGAGAAAGATTAATGAATAAATTAGAGACTCGATTATCAACAATAGGAAATAATTGCAATTAGTTCAAGTAGAAAATTTGCATAGGATCAGTTATGGTGAATCAAAAGCCCTAGAATCTTGTTTCCTTGATCTCAACTTGCTTATTTAATTTAGTTATTTTAAACTCTCTAGTTTAACAATTCACTCTCATTCGAATTATCAAATAGATAATAGTTTAATAAATTTTGGTACTTATTAGTAATTTTTCAATCCTCATGGGACAATACTCTTACTCATTCACTTTGTTACTTGTTACGATTCGTGCACTTGCGATTTCAACCAACAAGTTTTTGGCGCCATTGCCGATGATTTAGATAAAATTATTGATAATATCAATACTAGTTACAGTTAGTCTAATTTCATTTATTTTGTCTTTTATTTTCAAGTGTTTGTTTAGTGTATGAGACAACACAAGAGTTTGGAGCTACTACCTTACGATCTCGAAATCGAGAAAACTACAAAGGGCCTAAGGAAAAAGAAGCGAGAAGCTCAGAAACGTTCTAACACTATGGCAGACAACGAGAATCCAAAACGTAACACATGGGAACTAAGGGATTTTGCGCTACCATAGGTCACAGGAATCCATTCAGTTATCAAGAAGACTACTATTGAAGCCAACAACTTTGAGATTAAGTCGGCTATCTGACAGATGATCCAGACATCAATTCAATTCCATGGGTTGCCAAGTGATGACCCTAATGCTCATATAGCAAGTTTTTTTTTTGGAAATTTGCGACACTTTCAAGCACAATGGCGTTACTGATGATGCCATTCACCTTCGGCTATTTCCATTCTCTCTTCGATACAGAGCGTAGAATTGGCTAAATTCATTGCTTGCAGATTCAATCACTAGTTGGGAGGATTTAGCTCAGAAGTTTCTTGCTAAATTTTTTCCATCGGCCAAGACAGCGAAGATGCGCAATGAAATTTCAAATTTTGCTCAAATTGAAGGCAAATCCCTTTTTGAGGCTTGGGAGTGATATAAAGACCTACTTAGGCGATGTCCTCACCATGAATTGTCGAAGTGGATGCAAGTTCAAAACTTCTATAATGGATTTGGTGGTTCTATAAGAACTCTGATAGATGCAGCTTCAGGAGTAGCGTTTATGGCAAAAAACCAGGATGATGCATATAATCTGTTGGAGGAGATGTCCATGAACAACTATCAATGGCTGAATAAGAGGATTTTACCGAAGAAGGCAGTAGGATTACATGAGATTGAAGCTATCACTACCTTGGCAGCTTTAGTCCACACTCTTACTCAACAATTGAAGGCTAACCAACTGACGGCAAATGCCATTCACTTGACACCACTGGTTTGTGATTTTTGCCATGGAAACCATCCGAGTGAAGAATGTCAAGTGAGAAACTCCTTCTCTCAATCCCAAGCAGAGCAAGCACACATTGTTGCAAATTATAACCGACAGAACAATCCATACAGTGCAACATACAATTCCGGATGGAGGAATCATCCAAAATTTTCATGGAATAATCAAAATGTATTAAAGCTGCCACCTGGTCCGTCATCTAGTGACCCACCAAAAGAGAAATTGGCACTTGAAGAAGCAATGGCACAATTGGCAAATAACACCAACCGATTCATAACAGAGACTAAGACCAATTTTTAGAATCAAGTAGCTTCGATTCGAAATTTAGAAGTCCAAGTTGGTCAATTGGCCCATATGTTCATTAGGAGAAAACAAGGTAACTTGTCTAGCACGACTGAAGTGAATCCAAAGGAGCAGTGCAAGGCGATCACTTTGAGAATCGGGAAAGAGTTAGAAACTCCAACAGGATGTGAGAAGTTCGAAAAAGAAGACCAAGAGGTGCAACTTCACATAACACCATTCAAAGAGATTTCCAAAAGTCAACCAATCCCATTCCAAGATCTGGCACTAAGAGTTTCATTCCCTCAACGACTCAAAAAGAATAAGCTTGATAAGAAATTTTCTAAATTTCTAGATATGTTTAAAAAATAGCATATTAACATTCCTTTTGTAGATGCCCTCGAACAAATGCGGAACTATATGAAATTTACGAAGGATATCTTGTCAAATAAGAGGAAATTGGAAGAGTATGAAACGGTAGCCCTTACTAAAAAGTGCAGTGCAATTCTAAAAAAGAAATTGTCTCCAAAGCTTATGGATCTAAGGAGCTTCACTATCTCATGTTCAATTGGAAATTCTGTGTTTGAAAGAGCTTTATGTGACTTAGGTGTAAGTATTAATCTAATTGCCTTTGTCTATTTTCAGAAAGCTTGGATTAAGTGAGGCAAGACTGTTGTGAGTTTTAAATTACTCGCAAGCGCACGAGTCGTTTGCAATATAGTGTTGTGCAAGTGCGATGTTGAATCCACAGGGAATTGCGTTGTGAAAATATATTTTTATCTAAACTAACCCTATTTTAACCTAGTTCCGAATTTTGGATTGTATCTTGCAAAGAAATATAAACTAAACTAAATTGATTTTAAAACAACTGATAAAAATACTAAGATTTCTGAATCCACCCGACCAAAGTAAAGCATATATTTTCATGTTCTATATAAAAATAATCTATCAAATCATTCCATGAATCCACCATTATACAAATCACGGTGAATACCCAAACTAAACCAAAACCATCCAATGTATCCGTTTAATTCACGAATCACAATGGATATCCAATCTAATTTGAATGATCCACCGTATCCGGCAGATGAAACACAAGGAATATCTAATTTAACAAGTTAAAAGCAATCAATCATAAAATTTTACTCAAATAATTGAATAGAACATTTATACTAAAAATATCAGAATTGTATGAACAAATCTAAAAATATAATGCCAAACAATGGCGAGGCTTCATCTTCAACCTTAGATGAAGATTTTGGCCTCTCATAATTATGAAACTAAAGTTCACAATAAAAGTGTTAAACATTAGATTTTAAAACTAAAAAATAAATTAATTAATTAAAACTGACTATACATTGGGAGAAATTCCACTCGCTGTTGGGCAGTGCTTGCCCTTATGGTAGCAAAGTCTTCGAGATCCACCAGAATGCTTGCAGAAGTCTTCCGGATTGCACACCAATTACTTCAGTGAGGTGGGGCTTTTATAGAGAAACTCAAGAGTGCAATATGTTTCAAATTCGATGTGGGACTCTGCCCAAGTACGCTCGATTACAATCTTGTGCGCTCGAGCGCAGCATGGTGCACTGCCTGATCTTTGTCTACTAAAACTGTCATAACTTTCTCTAGAAAAATCATTTTTACAATCCATAAAATTCCTCAGAAAATAGACATCTAGATCTTTCAAAGAATATATGGCTCATCTTCTGGTTCTTCCTAAATCAATACAGTAAAATCCACAAAAATGACAGATCTGTATAGGCAATTTTGGCAATTTTAGTGAAACTCCTTTCCGAGTGCTTGTAAACCTGTAAAACAACGAAAACAACTCAAAGTAAAAAATTCCTAAGCTAACAAATGTAAATTAAGGGGCCAAAATATGTAATATTTGGCACTCATCAAATACCCTCAAACTTACATTTTGCTAGTCCCTTAGCAAAACAAAATAAAAAACTAAATGAAAAACAAAGAACATAAAGATAATTCCATCATTCATGGTATCCAAAAATTTAAGTATCACACAAAACCATGATATTCATTCATGAGCAAGCTTAAAAATATAACCCATCTTCGCAATGAATAGGAATTTTAAAACTTAATTACTTACAAAAGGCAGGCTAAGACATCACAAGCTTAAATCAGTGTAAAGTCTATTAGCATATACAAATAAGGCTTCCAAATAACTTCAATATACAATGTCTTCATGTCTCAAGATTCACAGAATTTCTCATCAGAATGAACAACGATGGCATAGTTTTATTTATTTTTTCTTTTATTATAAGGCTCTGCTATGTTTAGTTCCCTTAAGCTTTCTAATTGACCCATGTAGCGAGTGTTGAGTCAATGACTCCCAAACCATATAGTTTTAGGGCATTAGGTGTAAAGACACCCCTAAGGACTTACTAACTCGAGTACAAAAGGCTACGAAACTAAACTGGCCTTAATGCTACCAAGCAAAATTTTCACCTTTTGACGTGAACACTCACTGTTTACTAAGGCAAGAGGTCTAGTTACTCAGCGAAAAGTTTCGCAAGGATCATTATGAATAAAATTCCCACCTTTTGACGTGAATACTCACTGCTTACTGAGGCAAGAGGTCCAGTTACTCAGTGGAAAGTTTATTGATGATGATCATTATAAATATTAGTAGTACTATTTTTTTTTCCTTTTTTTATGCTTTTCTATGGCCAAATATTTATCCAACAAGTCATCCAGTTTCAATTAAGACAAGGAACATTAAAATCACATGTTATACCTCACAGAATTTTGTGCTAATGTGCTTATGTCAGATTAGCTCAAACATGTGAATTCTTAGATGCTTAAAGTAAGTAACAAAGTTTTAAAACTCTATCATCAAATCACATGTTCAAGATTTTAAGCTCACCAATGACATCACATCACGGTACTTGTTCAAATCAACCAAAATTTCAAAATAACATGAGCATACATTTATCTTCACGAAGAAAAAACAACAACAAATTAGGACAAAGTGTGTGCAACGTGTCTCCTATACCCCCAAACTTAATTTACACATTATCCCCAATGTGTAAATAATATGGAAAGAGCTGACTTGGGAGATGGAGAACTAGCTGGACTGGTATGGCTCATAGCGTACCCCCAAACTTGATTTGAAGTACGCGTTGTCCCTGAAAAATAAAGACTGGAAAACAAAAGAAATACTAGAAATAAGCAGTAACAATAAATATGTAAAATAATAAACAAACAAAAAGAATATGTTTTGGGGTGCCTCCCACGAGTGCTAAGTTTAAAGTCTTCAGCCAGATTCTCCATAGTGGACAACACTCAATCTGAGTAACTAGGATCCTCCAACAATATAGTCTCAATGTCCGGACTCTTCAACTCCAATAATGGTTTTAGCCTCTGTCCATTCACCTTGGAAGTGTTACCATTCTTCGGATCCTCAATCTCGATGGCCCCATGAGGAAAAATCGACCGAATAATAAATGGGCCTGTCCATTGAGATTTGAGCTTGCCTGGAAAAAGATGCAGGTGTGAATTGTAAAGAAGAACTTTTTGACAAGGCTCAAAAGCTCGTCTCAAAATGTTCTGGTCATGAGTCTTCTTCATTTGTGCCTTATACGACTGTGCACAATCATATGCATAATTCTGCAACTCCTCTAATTCATTGAGTTGGAGCTTCCTTTGTGAGCCAGCCTTTGAAAGATTGAAGTTCAGCTGCTTGATAGCCCAATACGCTCGATGCTTTAATTCTACCGAAGGTGACATGCTTTTCCGTACACAATACGATAGAGAGACATGCCAATTGGCATGTTGAAGGCTGTCCGATATGCCCACAGTGCATTAGTCAATCGCAGAGACCAATCCTTTCTACTAGGGTTCACAGTTTTCTCCAAAATGTGCTTGATCTCGCGATTAGAAATTTCCACTTGTCCACTCATCTGCGGGTGATACGGGGTGAAAACCTTATGTGTGATGAAATACTTCTTCATCAACTACTCAAAAATCCAGTTGCAAAAGTGCTTACCTTCATCGCTTATGATTGCTCGAGGCGTACCAAAACGAGCAAAGATAGTGTCCTTCAAAAACTGGACCACGACTCTGTGGTCATTGGTCTTGCATGGAATGGCCTCCACCCATTTGTAAAGATAATCCACAACAACCAGAATGTATAGGTAGCCAAAGGAGTTTGAGAAATGTCCCATAAAATCAATGCCCCACACATCAAAAATCTCAACAATCAGAATGGGGTTGAGGGGCATCATATTCTTCCTATAAAAACTCCTTAGCTTTTGGCAACACTCACAAGATACACAGTAGGTATGAGAGTCTCGGAACAGGATAGGCCAATAGAATTCACACTGCAAAATCTTCACAGCGGTCTTCTTAGCATTGAAATGGCCTCCACAAGCATGATCATGACAAAAGGAGATGACAGTAGATTAGTCATACTCAGGAATACACCTTCTGATGATATGATCGGGAAAATACTTAAACAGGTAAGGATTATCCCAGAAAAAATGTTTTACTATGGCCAAAAACTTTGATTTATCTTGTCGCCCCCAATGTAAAGGCATTTGATCGGTGACAAGATAGTTCACTATATCGGCAAACCATGGTGCGAGATTGTGAGCAATGTGCATCAATTACTCATCAGGAAAGGTCTCAGAAATAGGAATGGTGGCCTCAGTGAAATCCATTATAAACCTAGACAAATGGTCCACCACCACATTTTCGGAACCTTTATTATCCCGAATCTCTATGTCGAACTTTTGAAGTAACATGATCCATCGGATAAGACGAGATTTAGCATCCTTTTTGGAGAAAAGATACTTCAATGCTGCATGATCCGAGCAGATAATGACTATCGATCCTAACAAGTAGGATCTGAACTTGTCCAATGCAAAAACGACTGCTAACAACTTCTTCTCAGTGGTAGAGTAATTGAGTTGTGCGTTGTTTAGAGTTCTGCTTACATAATAGATAACATAGAGAATTTTGTAAACACGCTGCCCCAAAACAACTCCAACAGCATAGTCTAATATGTCACACATAATCTCAAAAGGCACACCCTAGTTGGGTAGCTGAATAATGGGTGTGGACGTCAGAATCTTCTTCAGATCCCCAAATACTTTCTTACAGTCTTCATCAAATACAAATGGGGCATCCTTCAGCAATAACTTACACAAGGGCCTGGTAAATCTTGCTGAAATTCTGGATAAATCACCTGTAGAAGCCTACATGGCCCAGAAAAGATCGAACCTCCTTCATCGTACGTGGGGGTGAAAGATTGGAAATCAGGTCCACCTTCGCTTTGTCGACCTTAATCCCCCGATGAGATACGACATGCCCCAGTACAATACCATGCTTGACCATAAAATGCCACTTCTCCTAATTAAGCACCAGGTTCTTCTCCTTGCACCACACTAAAATGAAAGGGAGATGGTGCAAGCACTCTTCAAATGATGAACTGAAGACAGAGAAGTCATCCATGAAAATCTCAAAGAATCGCTCTACTATATCAGAGAATATGCTGACCATGCATCACTGAAAAGTAGCGGGTGCATTGCATAACCCAAAAGGCATGCGATGATAGGCGAATGTCCCAAAAGGATAGGTAAACGTCTTATTCTCCTGATCTTCAGGGTCCATGGGGACCTGGTTATATCCAGAATAACCATCCAATAAGCAATAATAATTGTGCCCAGCCAAGCACTCCACCATCTAATCAATAAATGGGAGTAGAAAATGATCCTTCCTTGTGGCAGCATTTAGCTTACGGTAGTCTATACACACTCTCCATCCTAACTGAACACGAGTTGGCACCAACTCGTTGTCCTTATTCTTCACTACCGTCAATCTAACTCACTTGGGCACGACATGAATCGGGCTCACCTACCTACTATCAAAGATGGGATAAATGATCCCTGCATCCAACAGCTTAATCACTTTAGTCCTCACAACCTCTTGCATAGCAGGGTTGAGCCTTCTTTGTGGATCCCTCGATGGCTTGGCAACCTCCACCAAATGTATCCTGTGCATCACCACCGAGGGGCTGATTCCCATGATATCCTTAATAGTCTAGCCGATAGCTTCCTTATGCTCTCTTAAAACGTCCAATAATTTCTCCTCTTGAGCCTAAACCAAATCTGAAGCTATAATCATAGCCAACGAATCTACTGGACCTAGGAACTGATACTTAAGATTGTCCAGTAAAGGTTTAAGTTCTTTCTTGGGGGGCTTAGGTTCTACAGTCTCCTCATTCTCATTGCTTTCTCGAGGGGCAGACTCCAAACTGGCATTTGCTTGCCCAAGTAACTTATCCAAATCCAAATCCTCTCTAAATTGAGTAAAGCATGCCTCTAGGGGGTCCACAATGGTTGATTCATCCACAGTCTCCTCAAGAATCTCCTCTATCAAGCATACATTTCTTACTTCATCACATTCCAATGGTTGCTTACTGATATCAAAGATATTTAGGTCCATTGTCATATTTCTGAAGGAAATCTTCATCACTCATGTCCTACAATTTATTTGGATATTAGTCGTAGCTAAGAATGGTCATCCTAGAATAACTGGTATCTGAATCCTTACATTCCGAACCGGCTCTGTGTCAATTACAATAAAATCCATCGGGAAATAAAATTTATCTACCTTTATCAAAACATCCTCAACTACTCCCCGTGGTATTTTCACTGACCTATCAGCCAATTGAAGCATCGTGGATGTGGGCTTCAATTCTCCTAACCCCAACTGCAAATAGACTAAGTAGAGTAGAAGATTCACACTTGCTCTTAGATCTAAAAGAGCCCTATCTATTTGGCTGACTCCTACGTGCAAGAGATGGCAGGACACCCCAGGTCCTTATACTTGATGGGCAGCTTGCACTTAAGGATTGAGCTAACTTTCTCGGTAAAAAATGCCTTCTTCAGGACATTCGTCCTCCTCTTGATAGTGATCAAGTCCTTTAAGAACTTGGCATATGACAGCACTTGATGGATGGCGTCCAAAAATAGGATATTGATTTGGACCTACTTGAACACCTCCAGAATGTCCTCATACTTCCCTCTTTTCTTGGGCGCTTGTAATCTTTCAAGGTAAGGTGCTTTAGGTACAAACGACCTAGGAGGATCTTTAACAGTAAGTGTGGCTGTAGATGGATCAGCATCTCTTTTCTCCTTGTTGCCACTTTCTTGCCCTTGTTACATAGCAAGGTTCTCTTCCACTCGATTGTCCACTTGTCTCCCAGACCTTAATATGACAATTGATTGCATTTGTTCCTCCCCGTGCGTAGGAGTTGATGAATTTCCAACCATATATTGTCCCTTCGGGTTGGGCACGGGCTGACTGGGGAACTTTCCCTTCTCTCTTTCACCCAAGTGACATGCGATTTGACCTATTTAACTCTCTAGCTTGGCATGTTTACTGTTGTTGTGCTCCTCACTTCACTGATGGATCAGCCGATCATCTTCATGAACTCCTTGAAGGTGTCCTCTAGTGACTGTGAAACTGGCGCTGGCACTTGAGTGGGAGCTTGGTAAGCAGGTGATGGTGTTGGATGGGCTGAGCGACCATGACTTGGAATTGATGGAGAAAATTTGGGAGGGTATTGATTGTGAGCATGATGAGGGGCTCCTCCCTGATTCATCGATTGATTCTACTTCCATAAAAAAAAATTAGGGTGGTTCCACCACCCTGGATTGTAAGTCTTGAAGTAAGATCCATTTAACTGCCTCCGATAGTCATTGAAAGCATTCACTTGTTCCATGGGATACTCAGCAAAAGCTGGCATTGATGGACAATTCTATGCTAAATGCATGGGACTAGCACAGATGGAACAATTATCAACATTGAATGTGTTGGCAACATTGATGGACTGGTCCACAGCGAGAGCGTCAATCTTCTTAGTGAGAGAATCTAGCTTTATCCTCAAGTCAGTGTCCTCCTTGATCTCACAGATGCCTCATTTCTTAGGAGCATGGATGAACTTGTCCTGACAGCTTGAGAAATCCCACTACTTCGAGTTGTCAGACAACTTGTCCAATGCCTTATATGCTTCCTCCCCCGTCAGACTTAAGAATGCCCCCCGTTTGTTGGTATTTGTCTAAGGTTTAAACATGGTCTAAACATGGGTCAAAGATGGTTAAAGTCTAAACCAAGGTTAGAAGATTAAAATACAGTATGTTAAAGGAGTGCACACATGTGTGTGCATCACTTTGGGTGTGTGTGCACACCTATAATCAACAAGGCAAAAGAGTGCGCACTGCTGTGTGAAGGGTAGCATTAGTGTGCGCCACACCGCCCCTTCACCAGTGCCACACTGTCCAGTAAGGAGGCAGTTTGAAGAAGGGCAGTGCCGCACCGCCCCTCCACCAGTGCCGCACCATCCAGAATGTGGTGCAAAGGGGCTTTGCCTAGCGCCTCACCGCCCCCTGTTCAACGCCTAGGCGCTAGGCACACTAAGGCACACATGGACAGCTTATTTAAGCCTCTTCTTAGGTGCATAGATGCAAGGTTAAAATGCATAGCATCACTTAGGATTGATGGAGGGCCATGGTTGAGTGGTCATCAAGATCTAAGGGTGGAGAATGACACACAAGATTGGACAAGAAGTTAGTGCACTATATAAAGGGTCACCAAGCTTCATTCTCAACAAGAACAATGTGATGTAACTTGTGAGTCATGTGTGTGAATGAGATAATTATGTGAAAGTGCCAAGACACAGACATACAAGAGGGACTCATTGTAGAGAGGCTGGTTGTAAAGAAGAAATAGTAGTATAGAATTGATAGAAAGCATTGTAATAGTTCTTATCATCTTCTTTCTTCTTTTCTTGGTTTCTTCAAGAACTTTTGGATTCTTGAAGAGGGTTGCTGGATTGTAAAGAACCATTGATTTAGTGTAGAGAGTTCAGAGGAATTCACAGGGACGTAGGCACATTACCGAACCTCGATAACAAATCGCTTGTGTTCTTTTCTTTCTTGCTTTCGATTGCTATATTTCTTTATACAAGTCATTCTAGACTTGGGTGTTTGGAAGATCACCACCTAGGCATCTTGTCAAGGTGATTTCCAACAGTGGTATCAGAGCTTTGGATAGTGGTATCAGAGCTAGCACAGCTGGGTATCGGAGCAAGAACAAGAAGGTGACGGAGTCAAGACTCCAAGAATCAAAGATCAACTTCTTGGGTGATTTAAGAACGGTGTAAAGATCAAGATCATATCGTGTTCTTGAGGGTAATTCAAGAACGGTACTAAGATCCATCTTCAATCTATGTTCTTGAGGTTTAGAACAAGTTGGAAAGCATTTGTGGGTGTTGCATAAATCAAGGGATCTTCTCTGCGTGATGGGTTCAAATTTCGGTATTGAGAAGTTTGATGGAAAGGGAGATTTTTCCCTATGGAAGCGGAAGATCAAGGCAGTTCTAGTGTAATAGAAAGTGGACTTGGCTATTGGAGAAGATGATACTTTTCCAGCAAGTATCACGGAGGACCAGCGGAGTGAAATGAAGAAGATGGCATGCATCACCATCTTCTTGCACATATCGGATAATGTCACAAGGGAGTACGGAGACTTGGAAGATCCAGCTACAATATGAAAGAAACTAGATGAGTTGTTTCTTGCCAAGACTCTCCCGGATAAGAGGTGTCTTCGTAAACAAATCTTTGCTTTTAAATTTGATCCTAATAAAGAGTTGTAAGATAATCTTGATGCCAAGATAAGGAGTGCATCAAGTGGTAAAGGGTTGTTCTTTAAAAGAAGACCAGCAACTCGGTATGGCAGCAACCATGGCTACTACCGGGACAGAGGTAGAGGAGAGAGCCATGGGAGAGTGCACAGTAAGATGCATGGCTACTACCAGGACAGAGGTAGAGGAGAGAGCCATGGGAGAGTGCACAATAGCATGCAAGGCTATTACCAGCACAGAGGTAGAGGAGAGAGTCATGGGAAAGAACACTCCAAACCAAGATTTGGAGGGAAGAGTTGCTACTACTGCCATAAGAAGGGTCATGTCAAGAAAGATTGCAAGAAGATAACAAGGGATAGAGGAGGAAGCCATACCAAAAATGAAGAGGCTTCAGTTTCCAAGACAGAATAGTAAGATGGCGATGTTCTTATTGTGTGCTCAAGTGTGAGCAAGGGGTAAGAAGGCAGTGGGAAATGGATATTTGATTCCGGGTGTACTCATCACATGTGCCCTCACCGGAGTTGGTTCAAGAATTTCAGGGGGACCAATGATGAAAGATTTTTCTTAGGGAATGATATTTCTTACCAAGTGAGGGGCACAGGAGACATCCAGGTGAGGATGTTTGATAGAATCGTAAGGCTGCTGGAGAATGCGAGGTATCTCTCGGATTTGAGGAGGAATTTGATCTCATTGGGGAAGCTGGATTCCATAGGATACACATGCAAGATAGAGAGAGGAAAGATCAAGGTAGCCAAGGGATCTTTGGTAGTGATCAAAGCAGCAATGAAGGATGGATTCTATGAGATGATCGGAGACATGGAAATCAAGGATCAAGTAGCAAGCTTGATGGCTAAGATGGATGAAGCAGCCCTTTGGCACACTTGCTTGGGACATATGAGCGAAGAGGGCCTGCAAGTTCTCAACAAGGATGGCCTACTTAGTGGAAACAAAGTAGAGGAACTTGATTTCTATGAGTGTTGTGTTCTTAAGAAGCAACACTGGGTCAGCTTCAACACCGGAGTGCACAAGTCTAAGGGAATTCTTGACTACATTCATGTGAACCTTTGGGGACCAGGAAGGACACCAACACAGGGAGGTAACATTTACTTTCTATCTTTAATTGATGATTATTCTAGAAAGGTTTGTGTTTATTTGGTTAAAAATAAATTAGATGCTTTGAATAAATTAGTTGTATGGAAAGAGCTGGTAGAGACTCAAATGGGCAGGGTAGTTAAGGGGATAAGACCTGATAATCGCTTAGAAATTTTTAACTAATAACTTGATCAATTCTATAGGTTAAATGGCATTCTAAGACATAGGATAGTTGTGGAAACCCCTCAGCAAAGTGGAGTTGCTGAGTGGATGAATAAGACCCGTATGGAAAAGGTTAGGTGCATGTTAAATGGATCCAGATTACCCAAATGTTTTTGGGGGGAAGCTGTGTCTACTGTTGTATATTTGGTTAATAGATCACCCTCTAGAACTTTAGAGCTCAAGACTCCCAAAGAGATGTGGAGTGGAAAACCCCCTGAGTTGGACAACCTTAGAACTTTTGGGTATGATGCGTATGCACAACAAAAGGATGATGAGCTTAGCCCAGGATATAGAAAATGTGTGTTTCTAGGATATAGGGAAAGGGCTAAGGGGTATAGGTTGTGGTCCTTAGAAAAGAAGGGCATGAAACTCATTATAAGTAGGGATGTTAATTTTAATGAATTGTTATTTCCCTACTTGGAGAAAACTAACCCTCCAGGGGCTAGTAAGCAAACCAGTCCGGAAGTTGTGGAGCATCACATCATGGAGAGTTCAGTTTAGGTAGAGCAAGGAAGGCAAGAGAGTTCAGACCAGGTAGATCCCTTGAATGAAGGCTATGCTCAAGAAACTCAAGAAGAGGCTGAACAAGAAGAGGTTGATGCAGCAAATCATAATGACTACCAGCTCACAAGAGACCGAAGAAAGAAGGCTGGTCGGACCACCTTCAAGATATGGGTTTGCAGATGTTGCGAATGCAGTACAAAAGTAGAGATGAGTGAACAAGAGACTTACATTGATGCCATAGGATGTAAGGATTCACCAAGATGGAAGCTAGCTATGGAGGAAGAAATGGATTCTTTGAGGAAGAACAACTTTTAGGAATTGGTGCACATTTTGGGAAATCAGAGAGTTGTGGATTGTAAGTGGACTTACAAGATCAAAGAAGGGTACCCTCCAAGAAATGAAGTCTAGAACAAGGCTAGGCTGGTGGCAAATAGGTTCATAAGAAGAAAAGACATAGATTTCACAGAAACTTTCTCACCTGGACACAAGGTGGAGAAAATGGTGAGTATCTTCATCTATGTCGTTGATGTGCTGTTGGTTTGGAATAGCAGAAAGATGATGGAAAGGTTTACATCTCAACTCAGTGAGCAGTTCGAGAGGAAGGATCTCAGCCTTACACAAAAGATCCTTGGGATGTGTATAATCTAAGAAAAGGAGAGAAACTGGTTAAGGTTTTCTTGGGCAATGGGTGTTCTTAGCAGATTTGTGAGTAGTCCTGAAAAAAAAGCATTGGCTTAGGATGAAGTGGTTGCTGAGGTATTTGAAGGCTCAGTGGCAGCCATTGGTAGCGCTCATAACAACCGGGGCAGAATGAATAACGGCTACAGAAACCATAAAGGAGGCTATAGGGTGCAAAAGGTTATTGGATGAGCGGGAGGTCCTAAAAGAGCAGGTGGTGGTATCTTCGGATAGCCAAAGTGTATGGCACTTGTGGAGGAATCCGGTGTTCCATGAGGAGATGAAGCATATGGATGTTCGGTATCATTACATTTTAGAAATAGGTACGAAAGGATGTATTCATGTTGACAAGAAGACCATGGAGGAAAGTCCTACAGATTTAGGCACCAAGGTTCTACCTCTAAGAAGGTCCAATCATTTCCTTGGACTTCTTAGGAATGGAGTCGGTTGATTGATGACTCAAGATGAGTTTGGATCCTGAAGTTCTCTACACAATGGTTTGGGTTTAAACACTTAGACAAAGGTAGAGATTGTTGGTATTGTCTAAGGTTTAAACATGGTCTAAACATGGTTCAAAGATGGTTAAAGTCTAAACCAAGGTTGAAAGATTAAAATACAGCATGTTAAAGGAGTGCACACATGTGTGTGCATCACTTTGGGTGTGTGTGCACACCCCTAATCAACAAGGCCAAAGAGTGCGCAGTGCTGTGCGAAGGGCAGCATTAGTGTGCGCTGCACTGCCCCTTCACCAGTGCCACACCGTCCAGCAAGGAGGTAGTTTGAAGAAGGGCAGCACCGCACTACCCCTCCACCAGCGCAGCACCATCTAGAATGTGGTGCAAATGGGCTTTTCCTAGCGCCTCACCGCCCCCTGTTCAGCGCCTAGACGCTAGGCACATTGAGGCACATATCGACAACTTATTTAAGCCTCTTCTTAGGTGCATGGATTCAAGGTTAAAATGCATAGCATTACTTAGGATTGATGGAGGGTCATGGTTGAGTGGTCATCAAGATCTAAGGGTGGAGAATGACACACAAGATTGGACAAGAAGTTGGTGCACTATATAAAGGGTCACCTAGCTTCATTCTCAACAAGAACAATGTGATTTAACTTGTAAGACATATGTGTGAATGAGAGAATTGTGTGAGAGTGCAAAGACATAGACATACAAGAGGGACTCATTGTAGAGAAGCTGGTTGTAAAGAAGAGAGAGTAGTATAGAACTGATAGAAAGCATTGTAATAGGTCTATCACTTTCTTACTCTCTTCTTTGTTCCTTCAAGAACTTGTGGATTCTTGAAGAGGGTTGCTGGATTGTAAAGAACCATTGATTTAGTGCAGAGAGTTCAGAGGAACTCACGGGGACGTAGGCACATTACCGAACCTCGATAACAAATCGCTTGTGTTCTTTTCTTTCTTGCTTTCGATTGCTGTATTTCTTTATACAAGTCATTCTAGACTTAGGTGTTTAGAAGATCACCACCTGGGCATCTTGTCAAGGTGATTTCCAACACCATTCATAGACTCGATCTTGCTACGGTTGGGTTGAGTCAAACCTTGGTAAAAGAACTGAATGAATCTCCACTTCTCATATCAATGTGGAGGGTATCTGATCAGTAACTCTTTGAAGTGCTCTCAGCTCTCAGAAAACTTCTCATTCTTATCCTGAGTGAAAGAAATAATCTCCTTTCAGCACTCATTCACTCTACACATTGGGAAAAACTTGTTGTAAAATTTACTCAGTAGATTTTCCCAAGAAGTAATAGACCCAGGCGCGTTGGAATCCAACCATGCCCTAGCTCTATCGTGAAGAGAAAAAGGAAAAATTCGAAGATGGACTGACTCCTTAAAGAAGTTCTGGAACTTGAATGTGGCATAAATATCTTTAAACTTCTTCACATGACTGTAAGGATTTTTAAGATCTAAGCCATGAAATGAGGGTAGGAGTTAGATGACATGTGGCTTTAAATCAAAATGGGTGGCATTGGTTGGTTGCAACACTATGCAAGAAGATGAGTTAGTCGCAACGGGTGTGAACAAATCTCTAAGGGATATAGTGGAGTCCACGTTCTAAGCTCTAGGTTGCTCTACATGCTCCGGTTGATTTGCATTCCTAAAATTTTCTCCCATCTCAATTGTCTCTCTTTCAACTAGTGCTCTTTTCTGTCTCCTAAGAGTTCTTTCTAAGTCGAGATCTAAATGTATCAATTCTAAGTTCAGAGATCTCTGACCAAGCATACACTGCACAAAAAGCACTAAAATAAATTAACTAGCAGAAACAAAATAACAATAAAGTAAAATAAATGCAAAAACAGAAAACACACTACTCACAAAATGGGCCAACAAAAATTGGCAAAATAATTTTTTCTTTTTTATATATATATTTTTTATTTTTTATAGGCCAATGCAAATAGAAACAAATAAAATAAAATAAAATTGCAAAAATAAAAATCAAACAAAAAATGCTAACTAACTAATAGAAAAATAAAATTAATTCAAACAAAAATTTCACAAACCAAACAACTCCTTGGCAACGGTGCCAAAAATTTGTTGTGAGTTTTAAATTACTCGCAAGTATACAAGTCCTTTGCAATATAGTGTTGTGCAAGTGCGAGGTCGAATCCACAGGGAATTGCATTGTGAAAATATATTTTTATCTAAACTAACCCTGTTTTAACCTAGTTCCAAATTTTGGATTGTATCTTGCAAAGAAATATAAACTAAACTAAATTGATTTTAAAACAACTGATAAAAATACTAAGGTTTCTAAATCCACTTTACCAAAGTAAAGCATATGTTTTCATATTCTATGTAAAAATAATATATCAAATCATTCCATGAATCCACCATTATACAAATCTCGGCGAATACCCAAACTAAACCAAAACTATCCAATGTATCCGTTTAATTCACAAATCACAATGGATATCCAATCTAATTTGAATGATCCGCCATATCCGGCAGATTAAACACAAGGAATATCCAATTTAACAAGTTAAAAGTAATCAATCATAAGATTTTACTCAAATAATTGAACAGAACATTATACTAAAAATATCATAATTGTATGAACAAATCTGAAAATATTATGCCAAACAATGGCGAGGCTTCATCTTCAACCTTAGAAAAAAGTTGTTATGCTTATCTTGGGGAATCATCTACTCTTCCGGTAATTATTTCATCTAAGCTTTCTACTGAAAAAGAAAAAAAGTTGTTGAGAGTGCTTAGAAAACGTAAGGCAACTATTGGGTGGACGCTTACGGATATCAAGGGAATTATCCCTTCTCTTTGTATGCACCGAATTTTGTTGGAAGATGAGTGCAAGTCGACGATAGAGCACCAAAGAAGACTCAATCCGACAATGAAGGAAGTGGTGCGTAAAGAGATTTTAAAGTGGTTGGATGTCGGAGTGACTTACCCAATTTCTGATAGCTCATGAGTTAGTCCTGTTCAAGTAGTACCAAAGAAATGAGGAATGATAGTGGTGAAGAATGTTAACAATGAGTTAATCCCTACAAGAATCGTCACCGGGTGGAGAATTTGCATGGATTACCAAAAACTGAACAAGGCCACTCGGAAGGACCACTTCCCTTGCCATTCATTGATCAAATATTGGATAGGCTAACCGGGCATGATTACTATTACTTCCTAGATGGCTATTCGGGGTACAATCAAATAGCCATAGCACCAGGGGACCAAGAGAAAGCCACCTTCACATGCCCTTACGGTACTTTTTCTTTTCGGCAAATGCCCTTTGGGCTTTGTAATGCGCCAGCCATTTTCCAAAGGTGTATGATGGCAATATTTTCGGATATGGTAGAGCGGATTATTGAAATTTTCATGGATGATTTTTCCGTATTCAGATCTTCTTTTGATAATTGCCTTGGGAATTTGCCGTTAGTTTTGGAGCGATGTGAAGAAACTAACCTTGTGCTTAATTGGGAGAAGTGTCACTTCATGGTAAAAGAGGGAATTTTCTTGGGTCATCGGATCTCTTCTAAAGGGATTGAAGTAGATAAAGCAAAGATTGAGACAATAGAGAAGCTGCCACCTCCATCAATAAGAAAGAGAGTTAGGAGTTTTCTTGGACACGTAGGATTTTATAGAGATTCATCAAAGACTTCTCCAAGATTTCCAAACCCCTCTGTGGCTTGCTGGTGAAGGAAACTCCATTTGTCTTTGATGAAGAGTGTGAGAAGGTGTTCTTGTTACTTAAAGAGAAGCTTCTATTAGCTCCAATTATTATAGCACCGGATTGGGATCTACCATTTGAATTGATGTGTGTTGTTGGAGCGGTATTGGGGCAGCGAAAGAACAAGCAGTTTCACATAATTTATTATTCTAGCCAGACCCTTAATGATGCCTAACTCAACTACGCCACAACCAAGAAGGAGTTACTTGCTATAGTCTTTGCTTTTGATAAGTTTCGGCCATATCTCATTAGGAATAGGGTAATAGCCTATACCGATCATTTTGCAATTAAATACCTTATTGTCAAGAAGAAAGCCAAGCTAAGACTCATCTGTTGGGTTCTCTTATTGCAAGAGTTTGATATTGAGATTAAAGACAAGAAGGGAACTAAAAATTTGGTGGCGGATCATCTTTCACGGCTAGAGTTAAAAGAGCAACTTAAGTCCCAACAACCACCCATAGATGATAATTTCCCTGATGAACAACTTTTAGCAATTTCTTCTAACAAGTCTCTTCCTTGGTATGCAGATGTAATATCCGTATTTTAAAAAGTTGGGTAAGTGTATATTTTTATCAATATGACAAAGAGTTAAATCCCAGAAGGCTGAATGAGATTGGAAGGAGACAAAGGTTGAAAAAAAAAAAAATCGAAAGTCAAATGTGAACAGTGAATTCGTGGGCTGCCAACCGAGTGAGTGTTTTCAAAAGACAATTATTGTGTTTTTTTATTATTTCATTTTGTAGCTTAGTGTGGAAGTGGAGAGAAAGTGTAATTATTATGTTTCTTAGTCATCATTTTTTTTTTGGCAATTATCATGCCACCTCCCACTCTCCCAATCATGGAAATCAATATGAGAGGGGCTGCTGAAGTTTTCAGCCCCAAGCTCTCCTCTATAAATATGTACAATAGGTTCAAGCAGAGTACGCGAAGAATTTTGGTTAGCTTCATGTAATTATTCAGTCTTTCTCAAAACACTTGGGAATTTAAAGAAAAGTGGAAGGAACAAGATTTTGAGAGTATTTTCGAAAATATTTCGGGAAGCTATCAAAATAGTAGAAGGTAATAAGGTAATGTTATTTTATCATTTATGAAAGTTTCAGGAGGTTAAAATAGAAAATTTTCAAACTGTGTAGTTTATGGAGAAAAGAAGAAATAATAAGAAATTTAAATTCCAATATTATGTCGGGTGTTGGTAGTCAACAATCAGGGGAAAATTCGAGGAAGATCGGGAAAGGCAAAGAGGTGGCCCACGAGTAGCTTTAAAGTGCTACGTGGTGAGTTGGATTTACTCTTAGTAGTCTAAATGAAAAATCAATTATTTCGTGACAATATTAAGTTTAATTATTTAAGTATGCTTGGGTGATCGATGAAAAAGTGATTTATGGGAATGATAGAAAATTTGGCCTTGTAGAAATATTTCTCGGTGAGAAGTAATATTTTTGAAAATTATAAGTTTATTTGAGGATAAAAAGCAATTAATAAATTATTGATGAGACATACCGATATTTTAACACGAATTAGGACGAGATGAATTTTAGTGGATCTTGCTAAATTTTTATGGATGATTTAAGATGAATTTTAGTGGAATTTGACAATTCGGATGGACAATTTAAGATGAAATTTAGTGGATCTGGTCAGACTTTAATGGATTATTTGATGTGATTTAGGGGGAGAAGAATCTTGTGGAAATTTTATAATTTGATAAAAATCTGGATGATTGGATGTTAAATTTTAAAGAAACTTTGTTAGATAAAATTTGTGGATAATTAGGATAGTCAAATTAAGTGGTTGGAATCTTTATATTGTTTTTATATTTCTGTTTGTATTACTGTTTCATATCATTGTTCATGCACATATGCATTAAATAATATAACCGAAAGAACCGGGAAGGCAGCCGGTCTAATGAAATAACCGTGACAGCCGGTATATGCTGGGATGAAAAATAAAAACCGTGACAGCCGGTATATGCTGGGATGAAAAGTGAAAACCGTGACAGCCGGTATATGCTGGGATGAAAAGTGAAAACCGTGACAGCCGGTATATGCTGGAATTAACCGGGAAGGCAGCCGGTCTGATGAGAATAAAAGAACCGGGAGGGCATCCGGTCTAAGATAATAATAACCTGTCGACAGGTGGGAAGACGTTCCCATCATAATCATTCATGCATTTGCATCTGTTTTAATTATCGTTGCATTATTTGAAATGCTGAGATGTGGTATATTATTTGTGAATTAAATTATAGATGGCTGGGTCTCATAAAAAAAAAAAAAGGGCAGTTGTAATGATGAGATTTTCGAGATGCTGAGATGTGATACTTTTTGTGAATTTAATTATAGAAGGTTGAGTTTCATATAAAAAGACAGTGATAAGACTTATCTAAATGATGGACTTTTTGATATGAACCTCATTACGAGGTAATTAGGAAATAATTGATAGTGTTAAGGTGAACCAATGATTGAGAAGAAGAAATTGATAGTAGAAAGTTGTCATCAGGTTATGCGAAAAATAATTTTTAATATTATAGGATTATTGATGGAATTTGGAATACTTTTAGCAAATTTAATTCGCTGAGCTTGTGAAGCTCACTCCTCACTGTTCAATAATTTCAGGTAGCAGTCAAGATAAATAGTCTGGTGGGTGGAGAATCAGTCGAGATCTTTTCTGTAAGCCAAGTACGTGTTAATATCCTCAGATAATCGAGTTAAAGACTTGTAAAAATTTTATTGTAAATATTCATGCATTTATGTATTTTATGTTTAAGTGAATATCAGACTTGTTTACCTCTCCTGTTAAAAAAAAAAAAAAATCTGGTAGTATTATATTTATTGTTGCATATATGTGTCGTGCTTGGATTTTCAAAATGTGATGACACCGTCCAGGGGTGGCCAACCTGGGATGGGTCGTTACAATTTTGGTATCAGAGCATTAGGTTTTAAGATTCTGTAGACTGCATGAGAACCTAAAAAGTGGAAGATCTAAATAAATAATATTCTTAAATGCAGAGTCTGACGATGACACGTGGTCGTGCGAGAACTAGAGGTAGAGTTCAAAATCAGAGGGGACGTTGTAGACCCCCAATTTTTAAGAGGACTGAAGTAGAGGAAGAAGTCGAGTCGGTGGTTCCCGCAAGGGAACATGGTGATAGTGCAGTTGGTACGAGTAGAGCTGGGGAAGTATCTTAAAGTAGAAATGATGAATTGCAAGATGCTCTTAACCGTGCTTTAGAGAGAATAAATGCAGCCGAAGAACGGGCTGCTAATTTGCAAAGAATATTAGAGGAAAGGAATGGAAGAGAACCAGAGGTAGTGAGGCAAGAGGTTCCTGATGGAGGGGTATTTGTAAATGAAATGCAAGGGGATTGTTTTGTGAGGTTTCTTAAGTTTAAACCTCAGTCATTTAAAGGATCTGTAAATCCGGTGGAAGCTGAACAGTGGATTGAGCATGTGGAAAAATATTTTGAGGTCTTACCGGTGTCTGATAAACAGAAGGTTGCCTTTGCTTCGTTTATGTTGGAGGGTGAGGCTTCTCAATGGTGGAAGGATATTTTGCCCAGAATGAGTACACGAATAGATCAACCTTTGACTTGGAATAAATTTAAGGATGAATTCTTTGCAAAGTATTTTCCAGATTCTTTTCGGGCACAACAAGAAAGAGAATTTATCCACCTAAAACAGGGAAATTTATCGGTGGTTGAATATGATAGTAAATTTGTAGCCCTATCAAGATTTGTACCCGAGTTCGTGAATACGGAGGAAAGAAAATGCAAGAGATTTTTAGATGGATTACACTATGAAATTCGTTTTAAACTCTCTTACATGGGCATAGGAAATTATGCTGTACTGGTAGATAAAGCATTGCAGATTGAGAAAGGTTTAATAGAGTTTAAAGGTAGGAGGGATTGGTTGAAGAGAACTAGATTTGAGGGATCTAGAGGTGGTAGCAGTATGGCTGTACAGGGTGGGAGACCACTCCAGAGGGAGCGTTCTTTGTCACAAGGAACGGTAGACTCAGAGGCAAGCAAGATCTGTTACTTCAGTAGCTCAGAGTAATACCAGTGGGACCCCTCGATTTTGGAGACAAGCTATGGGGATTGGGAGTTATGGTAGAAGAATGAATATGCCACCAAGGGGAAGTGGAAATCTGATTTATGATCAGGAGTCAAGGGTTTGCTTTAAATGTAATCAGATGGGGCATTTATCTCGGAACTGTCCTACACAGATATGCTTTGTATGTGGTGAGGGAGGACATGTTGCTGCAGATTGTCCAGCGGGGAAGTCAGTTGAAGCAAGCATTGGAAGTGTCGGGAGAAGATCGATGGAGAGAGGCAGCGGATCAGGAAGTGTTTGGGGCAGAGGTCGAGGATCTGTAGCAGAGCGAGGACGTGGCAGTCAGATTTATTCCAGAGATGGCAGAGTCTATGCATTGACCCAGCAGGATGAACAAGCCACTCCTGATGTTGTTATGGGTATGATATCTATCCTTAGTAGGGCTGCTAGATTATTGATTGATCCTGGTGCAACCCATTCTTTTGCGTCTAGTAGTTATATGAAGTCTATTGATGTCAGTGCTAGTCCTTTGATGCATGCCATTATTGTTGAGGTTCCTACTGGAGATAGGGTTATTATCAGAACAATTTATCAAAGTTGTGTGATTAATATTGCTGACCGAGAATTTGAGGTTGATTTATTGCCTTTAGATATGACAGATTTTGATGTGATTCTAGGGATGAATTGGCTATCTACATGTCATGCATGGGTAGATTATTTTAAGAAAAATGTGGTGTTCAGGATACCCGGGCAGGAAGAGTTTAATTTTCAGGGAGAACGTAAAATACTTGTTAATTGTCTGATTTCTGCCTTAACTGCTAGGAAATGGTTGAGGAAGGGTTGTGAGGGGTATTTAGCATATGTGGTGGATTCTAGCAAAGAGGGTAGACAGTTAGAATAAATCTCTGTGGTAAAAGATTTTTCTGATGTATTCCTTGAAGAGTTGTCTGGATTGCCTTCCAATAGGGAGATCGAATTTTCTATTGAAGTGATTCCAGGATCAGCACCTATATCCATAGCACCCTATAGAATGGCACCAGCTGAATTGAGAGAGCTGAAAGTTCAGCTTCAGGAGTTGCTAGATAAACAGTTTATCCAACCTAGTACATCACCCTGGGGAGCCCTTGTGTTATTTGTCAAGAAGAAGGATGGGACATTGAGGTTGTGTATTGATTATAGACAATTAAATAAGATCACAATCAAAAATAGATATCCTTTACCCAGGATAGATGACCTATTCGAGCAATTACAAGGAGCTAGAGTGTTCTCTAAGATAGACTTGAGGTCGGGATATCATCAATTGAGGATAAAAGAGGGGGACGTACCTAAAACTGCTTTTAGGACACGTTATGGTCATTATGAGTTCTTAGTGATGCCTTTTGGGTTGACCAATGCTCCTGCGGCATTTATGGATCTTATGAACCGAGTGTTTAAACCATTCTTGGACAGATTTGTAATTGTGTTTATTGATGATATTTTAATATATTCTAAGAATGAAGAGGAGCATATGCGACATTTGGAGATAGTGTTGGAGATTCTGAGGAAGGAGAAATTATATGCGAAATTTTCTAAATGTGAGTTTTGGTTGAATGAAATATCCTTCTTGGGGCATGTTGTGTCGGGAAAGGGAATAGCAGTTGACCCACAAAAAGTAGAAGCAGTGTTGACTTGGGAGAGACCCACGAATGTAACGGAAATTAGAAGCTTTTTGGGATTGACTGGTTATTATAGGAGGTTTATTCAAAATTTTTCTATGATTGCTAGACCTTTGACTAAATTGACCAGGAAAGATGAAAAGTTTAAGTGGTCAGAGGAGTGTGAGAGAAGTTTTCAACTGTTGAAAGAAAAACTGACTACTGCCCCAGTATTAGTGCTTCCATCTGGTGATGAAGGATTTGTGGTCTATAGTGATGCGTCGCATCAGGGGTTGGGATGTGTGTTGATGCAACATGGGAAAGTTATAGCTTATGCATCTAGGCAACTGAAGAATCATGAGAGAAATTACCCGACCCATGATTTAGAATTGGCTGCCATAGTCTTTGCTTTGAAGATTTGGAGACACCATTTATATGGAGCCAAGTGTGAAATTTTTACTGATCATAAAAGTTTGACGCATTTACCAACCCAGAAGGAGTTGAATTTAAGGCAAAGGAGGTGGATGGAATTAATTTGTGATTATGATTGTACAATTCATTATCATCCAGGAAAGGCTAATGTAGTAGCAGATGCATTGAGTAGAAAAGCTACAGGGACATTAGCTGCTTTTGGGAGTCATGATACTAGCTTGATGATAGAATTAAGAGAAATGAGGATGCAATTGAGTGTCAATGATAAAGGAGCATTGATGGCAAATATGGTAGTTCAATCTCCTATTATTGATCGTTTATTACAGCTACAGAGTAAAGATGAGGGAATAGAGAAAATCAGGCAGGAAGTGTTGAGCGGGAGGCCAACCGAGTTCAGAATCAGAGATGATGGTATGGTAGTATCGGGACAAAGAATTTGTGTACCCAATGATGAAGAGATGAGAAAATAAATACTAAAGGAGGCTCATGATTCGATATATTCCATGCACCCGGGAAATAATAAGATGTACAGGGGACTAAAACAGAATTATTGGTGGTCAGGGATGAAGAGGGATGTAGCAGAATACATTGCTAAATGTTTGACTTGTCAACAGGTAAAATCTGAGAATAGGCATCCAACAGGTTTATTACAACCTCTTCCGATACCTAAGTGGCCATGGGAAAATGTAAGTATGGATTTTGTCTCTGGTTTTCCCCGTACCCAGAGAGGGTATGATGCTGTGTGGGTTATAGTGGATAGACTTTCTAAATCTTCACATTTTCTTCCTATTAAAACCACCTGGAGTCCAGAAAAGTTGGCTGAGTTGTATGTGGCAGAGATAGTGAAATTACATGGAGTGCCCTTGACTATTGTGTCTGATAGAGATTCTAGATTTACTTCTAGATTTTGGGGGGGTTTTCAAGAAGCTATGGGTACGCAATTACAGTTTAGTACAGCTTTTCACCCACAAACAGATGGACAGACAGAGAGAATCATCAGAATACTAGAAGATATGCTGAGGGCAAGTGTATTGAGCTTATCAGTAAGCTGGGATGCTTACTTGCCTTTGATAGAGTTTGCATATAATAATCAGTATCAAACTAGTATTGGGATGGCACCCTTCGAAGCTTTGTATGGAAGGAGGTGTAGAACTCCAGTATGCTGGGAAGAAGTTGGAGAGAGAAAGATATATGGCCCAGAAATGATAGACTTGACTACTGAAAGAATCAAACTGGTTAGGGAGAATCTCAGAGCAGCTCAGAGCAGACAGAAAGGATATGCTGACAAAAGAAGACGACCTCTTGAATTCCAAGTTGGTGATTAGGTATTCTTGAAGATATCTCCGTGGAAGGGAGTGTTGAGATTTAAGAAGAAGGGAAAGTTGAGCCCGAGATTTATGGGGCCCTATGAGGTGATCGAAAGAATTGGACCCGTAGCATATCGTTTGAATTTGCCTATGGAATTAAGGCAATTACATAATGTTTTTCATGTGTCACTACTGAGGAAGTACTTGCACGATGAGTCCCATGATATCACGAATCAAGCGATAGAAATTCAGAAGGACTTGACTATTATGCTAGCCCCAGTCAGAATCCTAGACAGAAAAGAGCAAGTCTTACGCAATAAAGTTATTCCTTTGATTCAAGTATTATGGCGCAATAAAGATGTTGAAGAAGTCACGTGGGAACATGAAGCAATAATGAGGAAGGATTATCCCCAACTCTTTACTTGATTTCAACAAGGAAATTTCGGGGACGAAATTTTTTTAAGGTGGGTAGAATTGTAATATCCGTATTTTAAAAAGTTGGGTAAGTGTATATTTTTATCAATATGACAAAGAGTTAAATCCCAGAAGGCTGAATGAGATTGGAAGGAGACAAAGGTTGGAAAAAAAAAATCAAAAGTCAAATGTGAACAGTGAATTCGTGGGCTGCCAACCGAGTGAGTGTTTTCAAAAGACAATTATTGTGTTTTTTTATTATTTCATTTTGTAGCTTAGTGTGGAAGTGGAGAGAAAGTGTAATTATTATGTTTCTTAGTCATCATTCTTTTTTGGCAATTATCATGCCACCTCCCACTCTCCCAATCATGGAAATCAATATGAGAGGGGCTGCTGAAGTTTTCAGCCCCAAGCTCTCCTCTATAAATATGTACAATAGGTTCAAGCAGAGTACGCGAAGAATTTTGGTTAGCTTCATGTAATTATTCAGTCTTTCTCAAAACACTTGGGAATTTAAAGAAAAGTGGAAGGAACAAGATTTTGAGAGTATTTTCGAAAATATTTCGGGAAGCTATCAAAATAGTAGAAGGTAATAATGTAATGTTATTTTATCATTTATGAAAGTTTCAGGAGGTTAAAATAGAAAATTTTCAAACTGTGTAGTTTATGGAGAAAAGAAGAAATAATAAGAAATTTAAATTCCAATATTATGTCGGGTATTGGTAGTCAACAATCAGGAGAAAATTCGAGGAAGATCGGGAAAGGCAAAGAGGTGGCCCACGAGTAGCTTTAAAGTGCTACGTGGTGAGTTGGATTTACTCTTAGTAGTCTAAATGAAAAATCAATTATTTCGTGACAATATTAAGTTTAATTATTTAAGTATGCTTGGGTGATCGATGAAAAAGTGATTTATGGGAATGATAGAAAATTTGGCCTTGTAGAAATATTTCTCGGTGAGAAGTAATATTTTTGAAAATTATAAGTTTATTTGAGGATAAAAAGCAATTAATAAATTATTGATGAGACATACCGATATTTTAACACGAATTAGGACGAGATGAATTTTAGTGGATCTTGCTAAATTTTTATGGATGATTTAAGATGAATTTTAGTGGAATTTGACAATTCGGATGGACAATTTAAGATGAAATTTAGTGGATCTGGTCAGACTTTAATGGATTATTTGATGTGATTTAGGGGAAGAAGAATCTTGTGGAAATTTTATAATTTGATAAAAATCTGGATGATTGGATGTTAAATTTTAAAGAAACTTTGTTAGATAAAATTTGTGGATAATTAGGATAGTCAAATTAAGTGGTTGGAATCTTTATATTGTTTTTATATTTCTGTTTGTATTACTGTTTCATATCATTGTTCATGCACATATGCATTAAATAATATAACCGAAAGAACCGGGAAGGCAGCCGGTCTAATGAAATAACCGTGACAGCCGGTATATGCTGGGATGAAAAATAAAAACCGTGACAGCCGGTATATGCTGGGATGAAAAGTGAAAACCGTGACAGCCGGTATATGCTGGAATTAACCGGGAAGGCAGCCGGTCTGATGAGAATAAAAGAACCGGGAGGGCAGCCGGTCTAAGATAATAATAACCTGTCGACAGGTGGGAAGACGTTCCCATCATAATCATTCATGCATTTGCATCTGTTTTAATTATCTTTGCATTATTTGAAATGCTGAGATGTGGTATATTATTTGTGAATTAAATTATAGATGGCTGGGTCTCATAAAAAAAAATGGCAGTTGTAATGATGAGATTTTCGAGATGCTGAGATGTGATACTTTTTGTGAATTTAATTATAGAAGGTTGAGTTTCATATAAAAAGACAGTGATAAGACTTATCTAAATGATGGATTTTTTGATATGAACCTCATTACGAGGTAATTAGGAAATAATTGATAGTGTTAAGGTGAACCAATGATTGAGAAGAAGAAATTGATAGTAGAAAGTTGTCATCAGGTTATGCGAAAAATAATTTTTAATATTATAGGATTATTGATGGAATTTGGAATACTTTTAGTAAATTTAATTCGCTGAGCTTGTGAAGCTCACTCCTCATTGTTCAATAATTTCAGGTAGCAGTCAAGATAAATAGTCTGGTGGGTTGAGAATCAGTCGAGATCTTTTTTGTAAGCCAAGTACGTGTTAATATCCTCAGATAATCGAGTTAAAGACTTGTAAAAATTTTATTGTAAATATTCATGCATTTATGTATTTTATGTTTAAGTGAATATCAGACTTGTTTACCTCTCCTGTTAAAAAAAAAAAAATCTGGTAGTATTATATTTATTGTTGCATATATGTGTCGTGCTTGGATTTTCAAAATGTGATGACACCGTCCAGGGGTGGCCAACCTGGGATGGGTCGTTACAGTAGATTATGTCAATTTTCTTGTTGAAAAATCATTCATCCATATTTTTCTTACCAACAAAATAAGAGATTTTTCTCGAAAGTAAATCACTACTATTGGGAAGAATCGGTACTCTATAAGCGTTGTGCGGACTAAATTATTAGGGGATGTGTTCCAGAAGAGAAGATGACAGATATTTTGATGCATTGCCATACACTATAATGTGGAGGGCATTTTGGAGCTCATCGGACCATGGCTAAAGTTCTCCAATCCGAATTTTATTGGGCAACCTTATTCATGCTCATGCATTTATTGTTGCTTGTGATAGATGCCAACATTCTGGGTACATAT